>BQNB010165756.1:0-14186 GCA_026074375.1 Tanacetum coccineum | reverse complement strand
GCATCTATCGAGCAATATTCGAGATTGATGAAATGTCATTTTAAGAAGCAATGGGAAGAATAATAACTTTTGAAGAACGCATCAAAAGTCAAGATGAACCGGAAGAAAATTATCAAAACAAACTTCTAATGGCAAGATCAAGTAATCAAAATCATGGTAGTGGTCGAGGAAGAAACTTTAGTAAAGGAGAAAAAGAACGTGGAACAAGTTTTCAACAAAATACAAGAGAACAAAACAAGAAAGAAATGAGATGCTATGAATGTGGTGACTTAGGTCATTTTGCACGTGAATGCACCAAATGGAAGAAGAAAGACAAGGAAGAAAAGGCACGCTTCATTTATGAGACTGACGATGAACCAACGCTGCTGTGAAGAACAAGATAAAAGCAAGTTGAAGACCTACCTTAAACCAAAGTTTAGTTTAAGGGGGAGTGTTGATAGTTAACCTAAACTTTGGGTTAAATATATCAAGTCAGAAAGTTTAGTATATTTTATGTAATTATGTAAAATTCTGTATAAACCCAAATTGTATTAGGCTGGGTCATAGATAACGGTATAAACCGTTTCTTTAGGTCGTGACTTTTACTTTTAGTGAATCAGTGTGTTTCTTTTTTCTATCAGGCATGAAGGCACCGATTCATCTAGTATATATAGGACGAATTCTGTAATCAAAATTCAATCAATATATGTACAATTAGTAATAAATCTGCGTTTCATATGCAGTTTCTGCACTTATACTTTTGTTCAATTCCTGTTCCAAACATACCTGTGAAGTCTGTAACATCAACAGTTTACAGTAATACATATTTGAAATGTTAAAAATTAGTTATTTAACTCGTTATAAGTTTCTAACCACCTTGTCATATAAAAATAACAGTAGTTACTGTTTTAGTGGTATAGGGATGTTTGGGATTGTTTATTGAGACATTGGAAACTTTGGACGTTAAGCCCTAAGTTTGCAGGTGCGAATATGAGAAATGCTGCCAAGTACCTGCAACAAAGCATTTAAGATTCAGTCAACAAAGCAGGTGTTAACACATATTGACATGTATATAGCTTACGGTTCTAGTAATTAACAGAAGTCGCATCTAAAATACCAACTAATGAGAGAAATTCTACCTGTTCAATGTTCTCAATGGCTAGGTTATTAAAGAAGCCAATGAGACTAACAACAACACCGATAAGAAAACAAAGGGTCCATTTCAAATAAGTATACTGAAATATCTGGATCTTACTTCTGCTGCGCTAATCTTGCTTAAACACATCATTCTCGATGATCCTTGAAACACAACAGGAAAAAAGGAAATCAACAGAATTACTTGCCAATGTGTCTCTTTTCTTAGGATGTCTGCTTGAAATGATTTGTTAAAATTGACATGAATGCAGTGAAACTATAATAAAATGACGTGTATGTTATGATGAAGCATTCTACACAACCAACTACTCATTCTACTCTAGGTGTTTGGTTGCCTTTCAGTTGTGAGAGATGGGCTAGAATTTGTTTAAACAATGGTGTCACCAAGTAAGTTAATCAAATGACACCATCTATTGAGTGTGACACGGGACGACCTATAGTAATGATATGTGATTCTCAGCGTCACAAAGTCAAAAAGATTCATTTTTATTTTGTTTATGGTCATGCACCATGTTATTACTTCCTATTGTTGATGTCCTTCACATCATTTCTTATCATATATTTATGTACTGATCATGCAGTTTGCCTTCAACATAAAACTAATATCATACATGCCACAACATTATTCTTAAAGACACAATTTCCTCATCGCCTAATTTCTATAAAATTGTTCCAAAAAAAAATCAGACAGCCTCACTTGTAACTCAAAAAACGTGCAGCGGTAGTATACATATTACAACGATTATTAACTGAAGAACATAAATTAAGAGTAAAGTGCATTTTATAGTTTCCAATAACTCAAATACTATGAGACAAAATGTATATACACATGATTTCCGGAAATGAATTTGGTCCATAAATCAACATCCGATACGCTCAAACCCTTACGATTATCAACATCTATAGTTGTTCAATAAAATCAAATAAAAAACTATTTTGCTACTACTGCTTAAGCAAAAGCTTCAGCAAACTAAGGAAACGATAACGATATCAATTTCTATGCTATAAGTGTACTGAACCAACCATCCACATCAAGTGTAACCTCAAATATACACGTATTATAAATGTGAAATGATTTGTAGCCTAATTAGTCCATGGACCTAAAGAAAAATAAACAAGCCCTAGACATGTGTCATCTTGACTACTAATAATGAATTTAGCATAGTATATGTGTTATAAAGTTCCCTCAACGTTTTAAGCTCAACAAAGTGTTCTTACACTTTTCAATGGGGATTCTAACTCACACTTCTTAAGCACAGATTGTTTCAAGGTAAATGTTCAATTTTTCTAGGTTAAAAGCATTAAACTGTATCAGATTCTAGAATCGTAATCATATCTACTAACCATTTGCTCGGGTTTCACTTTCTTGTTCTTGTCGTTTTGGCTCAGATGCTTGACATTCTATCAGATTTTGAATGTTAGTGACCTTTGATTTTTCCATTTCTCCTGCCCATTTTTCTCTACCTTTTGATTGTTTGGCACTTTCTTGTTCTCGACGTTTAGTTTCTAATGATTGATATTCCATCAACTTTTGCAGGTTACTAACTATCGTTTTTTCTAATTTTTTAGTGTGTTGTTCTTGACGTTTTGCCTCTGCTCCTTGACATTCCAACTACTTTTCATTGGTGCTAATTATAAATGCAAGAAACAGGGTCTGCACTTCGCTCTGCAAACGTGCTTACTAAAGTAGCTGGAACAGGGTCCCGAGACATCCATAAATTCCAGCTACTTGCAGAAACAGGATCTGCACCTCCATTAATTCTTGCATTTATAACTACAAATGTGTTTATTGTGTGATTGGGGTAACTGTGGGATTGACCTAATCGACTTAATGACTTAATGTGCTTATTTCCCAATCCATTTTCTAAACACTGCATCATTTTAGCAACAAAGTTAATTCTTTTCCTAACTTAAGACATTTGTACGAAGATAATAATACGTCTTTCTTGCACATCCTTTATTCTGTCTCCACACAAATCATTACATGACCCGAGCTCATCACACCTACATTGCAAATAACAAAACTGGATCAAAACAAATGAATCATTTGATGGCTGTAGTTTTGGTCTGTTTTAAAAAGACCGAGTTATTTCAATATTGTTTTTTTTCCTAACTTAACACATTAGTCTAATGTATGTATTTCATCTAACGAAGATCGAAATTCATGGATGTCTCGGGACCCACTCTTGTCCTGTCTATGATAATTATAGCGTACCTGTTAGATGTCGCACAACGTGCAAGCCGAAGCGGTAGCTTTTAAAAAACAAAGCCGAATCTAAAAACGTGGCGTCACAGCCCATTCTATCTGTTTCTTTTTTAAGTTGATTTTCTAGCTTAACCTCCTAGTTATCAGCTGCAAGACAAAAAAAAGAGTTCAGATAAAAACTGCTACAAATATATATACAGGACTAAATAGTTAACATAAATGTGTACTTACGCGTGTATCCACTACTTTGACAACCAACAGTATCAGAATGACACGTTGCGTGAGTTCATGTGAAAGCTTGCAGAATATTAATTGAGGACACTTGTTGTTAGCATTGAATGTGACTATTTATAGAGCTGCCGACAACAACCTTGACTTTACAACGCCAAGTTAACAATGCTTCCCATTATATTTTGTTTCTTGCAACTAACGGTCGAGCTTAATTTGTCATCAGACTGAAGCATCAACTATCTTTTGGTTTTCATATTTCAACAACAACAATAAAATGATTTTTGAAAAATTAGGTATTTATTTGGCAAGTATGTTTATCGCTCATGTCTTCCATCGTGATCATTCATTTTCCTGAATTAGTACAAAAAAATGAGTCAGAAGCGTATACAAAAAAGATGCTACATAAAATATAAGCAAGTCAAACAGCCTAAATGAAAATATCATACCAGCTTTTTGTTATTGAGCTGTAAGTTTCCGCTCGTATGTAAATGGAAATATGAGGCTCAGATATGTAGACAATCAAAAAAAGAGTACACATCCGCCATGGCTGCAAATCTAGTAATTTGCCCCGTCAAGATACGAAGAATCTCAACTTTAATCAAAGCCACTCAAACTCATCACAGCCTGTTACAATCAAAATACCCATCATTCGCATTTCATAAAAACTAATTGACAACGTGATTAGCAAATTTGGAACAGTTTCGGATTCGAACCAATTTTAGATGGCGTCCATAAACTTCTGGAAGCTAGTTCTCGTCAATATCTTTTAACAAACTTGATTTCAGCTTCTTGTATACTCATTATTCAAGTTGCAATAAAAATAGAGAGTTGCAAACACGCATCCGAAAACCCTCTTGTTTTTTGACAGATCAAATAAGAACACATAATCAGCTAAATCCATACTTAACTAATACATATACAATCAATGAACCAACAATATAGCATACGCAGATCATATGCAGATTTCAAGTACCTCTCCATCTCAAACAATGAAAATATAAGCATAAGAAAACTGTGCTTTGCCAATGCGATCCATCGTTGCAAATCTAATCATTTACCCCGTCATGGCTGCAAATCTATTAATTTGCCCCGCCATGACTGCAAATCTAGTAATTTGCCTCACCAATATAACCAACATCAGTAAACCACAAACTTTCTATGATCTATGCCGATCATATGCAGATATCAAGTATATTTCTGTTTCAAATAGTGAGAAGTGAGACACAGATGTAAGAATCTACTAACGGTACGAAGCGCCCGCCATGGCTGCAACCACAATCGTGGTGTAGCTGCCCCGCCAAGATACGGGGGACAATAAATTGTGGTCCAAAAAAGCATAAATGCATAAATGGAGCATCATGGCCTTGATATCTCAGCAAACTAAGACATATTCAAGCACCAGCAGGGCAAGCCGCATCTAAAACTAAGTCACGGCGCAATAAGCAAACTCTAAACATTGGTACTGAACATGCTGCCTTTTATATAATAGTAGTAATATCAAGTGGTTGGTTGCAAGGTGAATTATATATATTAGTGATAAGTATAATGTAACAATATATTTGGTGCTTTACAATTTAAATCATTAAATTAGTGCTAAGTATAGTGACAACGTTAGAGAAGGGTTTTGGAACATATTTTGATGCAAAAATGTTTTACCAAAAACTGCTCTACGCACAAAATGGGTTTACACGACATTGTTATGTGCGTACTAACCTTCGGATGAATACACGTGTATTTTTATCAAACTAAGATTGAAAACAAATTAACATGTGGCAATACATGCAAAACTGTTTGCGTGCCATGTGTAGTTGCACGCTTAGTTTGATTAAATTGAAAAGTTAATAGTGTGACACGTGGCTGTATGTGCAAATAACTTTGCTCTCCTAGTATTTGCACACCAAGTGTATATAAAAAGAATGGTTAATAACGTGACACATGTCTGTACGTGTAACACATTTTGCTCTCCTAGTCAATTTGCAAGCCTAGTGACTTTATGTGCAAAAGATTTTGCACTCCATTTTATTTGCACGCCATAGTTATTTACACTAGTTTTCTTGTTTTATGTCCAAGAATCTAAATCCCTTATAAAAAATCTAACTTTTGTTTTCGAAAATCTAACTTTTTATCCGAAAATCTAAAAATCTCACTTATTTGCGAGTCGTGCTTTATTTATTTGACATTTTGTTCGAAAATTTTATTTTAAATATCTTATAAATCATACATAATCCGACTAAAAGTTAAAATAAACAACAGAAATAAATAAAAAATAAAAAAATTATCAGTTTTTCTCAAGGGAAATTTCCAGTGTGCATTGTAAATGGTGGTTTTCGTAGTAGCGTTATTTTGTTCAAAAAGAGTATTTATGAAAGTTTCAAAGAATATGTTCGCAAAAAGTTCGGTCTAGGTGTCGTCATCAGGGTGATCCGTTTATCATGCACCATTCAACGTGGCAACTAAGTGTATGGAATATTTTTTTAATTGTCATATCATCTTAGAGTGCAAATTAAAAAAGATAAGAAACCAAAATACACGTGTTACGAGTTTAGTCTCTATATTAGCCTATTACGAAGTCTATGGGTCTTAGTGTTAAGTCAAGTTACTATTAAGTCGAGTAGGAGTAGAATAGGGGTCGGTTGGATACTTGTGTCCCAAGCCCAACCCGTTTCTTTTTTCCAGCTAGTTATCACAGCCGACTTCCAAGCCCTAGTTGAAGTCGGTTTTTACCTCCCCCTTATCTCTATAAAAGGAGGTGAGGGGGGGAGGGGATTTGTACACATTCTTTCAATCTAATCATTCGGTTAGAGATAAATACCTTGTGCTTGTTTTCTTTCTTTTCTGTCGATCCTGCTGGTGTGTGCCTTCAAGGTCGTAGTTCCGCATCTAGTAACCAGGGTTGTAGGCGGTTGAATCCTACAAGTGGTATCAAGAGCTCGGGTTTGCGGGTTTCACTGGTTATCTAGGATCGATCATGGAGGGTATTTGTTGTTCGGTATATCTTGGAAGGAGCAGATCGCAATTCTGTTTGGGCTACTAGATCATCGACAACAAAGGATTCTTGCGTCAGGGTTTTTGAACGTAAGGGAGCAGCAGGTTATCGAAGATCGACAAGGTTTGTGTCTGTCGTTGCTTTCTCTTGTCGGAGTTATCAAGGAAGAAGAAAGGGTAAAGTGTTGGCTGGTATCTAAAGTCAACTACAGTAGTTAACACTACACAGGGTTTTATTTTTGGGCCAGCTAACAAGTTTTAATATATTGGGCTAATACAAATCTTGATTATTATTTTGTTTTTATAAAAACAAAAAGGTTATTTCTTTGTAGTGTTTGCACAAGGGGACTTTGTTATTTTGTGATTGCAAGGGTTTATCACAAGGTATAGCAAAACAACAAAAGGATAAATAATGACGGGAGCCAAGTTTCACATCGAGAAATTTGATGGAACTGGTGATTTCAAGTTATGGAGAATCAAGATGCGTGCTTTATTAATCCAACACGGATGTGAAGCAGCTCTGGAGGTTTTACCCGCGGATATGGAAGTAGAAGCGAAAGCTGAGCTAAACAAGAAAGCTCATAGTGCCGTGATTTTGTGTTTAGGTAACAAGGTTCTGAGAGAGGTTACCGGGAAGACGACTGTAGCGGGGGTTTGGACCAAGCTCGAGACTTTGTACATGACAAAGTCCTTGGCCAATAAGTTGTACCTGAAGAAGAAGTTGTATACATTCTACATGTCGACTGGACGAAAGATTTATGAGCATATAGATGAGTTCAACAAAATTGTTCTTGATTTAGCAAATATTGAGGTAAACTTAGAGGATGAAGACCTTGCTTTATTATTACTCACTTTTTTACCAGCATCATACGAACACTTTGTGGATACCTTGCTCTATGGACGAGAAGCTTTGACTTTGGAGGACGTGATGGCCACACTAAATTCAAAGGAAATCAAAGAAAGGTCTAAGGCGAAGGGGGATGATGGTGAAGGGTTATATGTGAGAGGAAGAACTGATCGTATGGATTCACGTCAGTCAAGGGGAAAGTCAAGATCGAAGTCTCGAGGTGGAAGACTCAAGTACTATATTTGCCAATCTAAAGATCACTTGAAGAGAAACTGTCCGAAGAATAATCGCAAGAAGTCAACAAGTTACGTCAAGAAAGATGATCAGCCAAGCTCCAATGGTTCGACTTATGATGATTCTGAGGTGATGACGGTGATGAGTGCAGAGGCTCTGCTAGATTTAATCATGGATTCAGGATGTTCATACCACATGACACCCAGGTTAGATATATTGTTTGATTTTCTGAAATGCGATGGGGGCAATGTATTGTTGGGTGACAACAGGGAGTGTAAGATCAAAGGTATTGGCAAGGTGAGGGTACAACTGAGAGATGGGTCAAGTTGTGTTAAAAAATGTCAGGTATATTCCTGAATTGAAAAGAAACTTGATATCGTTGGGAACTCTTGAAAAAGAGGGATATACCGTAAAAATGCAGTCGGGCAAAATCAAGGTGATTAATGGTTCCAGGGTTATTTTATCTGGAACACGAAGGACGAATTGCATATACTCTTTGGATGGCCATGCAGTGGTAGGTGAGCTTAATGCTAGTGTTGAAGAAAAAGACAGTCTTGCGCAGGTTTGGCACAAAAGATTGGGACATATCAGTGAGGCGGAACTACAGGTGCTGGAAAAGCAGGGGCTGTTTGGCAAGAAAATTCTAGGTAAGCTTGATTTTTGTGAGCATTGTGTTCTGGGAAAGTCACATCGAGTCAGTTTCGGTGTAGGAAGGCACACTACTCAGGGAGTGATAGACTATGTTTATTCAGACTTATGGGGTCCGTCTCAGGTGGAATCATTAGGAGGTAAGAGGTATTTCTTATCTATTGTTGATGATTATTCTAGGAGGGTATGGGTTTATATCCTCAGGTTCAAACACGAAGCATTTGGAAAGTTCAAAGAGTGGAAACGGCTAGTAGAGAATCATTGGGAGGATGGTTAAGAAGCTGAGGACAGATAATGGTCTTGAGTTCTGTAACCGGGAGTTTGAGCAGCTATGCATTGAGAGTGGGATTGCTAGACATTTGACAGTTGCCTGGACGTCGCAACAAAATGGGATAGCAGAACGTATGAACAGAACTCTCATGGATAAGGTACATTGTTTATTAATTCAGTCTGGATTGCCCAAGACCTTCTGGGCAGAAGCGACATGTACGACCTCATATCTTATTAATAGATCACCATCGAGAGCGATTGACAAAAAGACACCTATGGAGATGTGGTCGGGACATCCAAGTGATTATGGGATGTTGAGGATTTCCGGCTGTGTCGCATATCCACATGATAAACAAGGTAAGCTCGAGCCAAGAGTGGTAAAATGCGTTCTTTTAGGGTATCCCGAAGGTGTGAAGGGGTACAGACTATATAGGCTTGATGATGAATCACCTAAAATGGTTACTAGCAGGAACGTGGTCTACAATGAAAGTGTCATGTACAAAGACACGTTAAAGGATTCTGTTACGAGTGATAAGTCTGTTGAGGAGTTACAGGTTGAGGTGGAACTGCAGAGGTTAAATAATCATACGCCTGAGGAAGATCAGACATATCAGGAAGATGGCGTTGATGAAGATGCAGGGGATCAAGAAACTGATCAGACACCAGATAAACACTCCTCCTGATGAATGGAGCAAATTTGTTACTAGATGTTAAATGGTTAAAGACTTTGCACACTATCAAATGTTATACACTTCATGCTTACCTGCACCAACATGAAAAGAACAGCAATTTGAAGTTCGTTGATGCATCACGCAACTCTGACCTCGTGGCTTTAGTTGCATCTCACCAATTAACTCAGCCAGCTTATCAATCTCATCTACACACTCACCCAAAAGTCTCACTGAACTTCACGGTTTCACCATATCAGACTTCACAGTTTTGTTTACAACCTTATTAAACTCAACAATTTCACAACCAATCATCAACACCTCTTCAATTACATATCCATCAAAGAGTACCGAATCCACCGGTCCACCACAACTTTTATTCTCCACAACCATCAATCCAACATATTGGAATATGCTCACACAGCCTTTCAACAGCAACAAACCTGAATTTTTCCCAACCAGACTTCCAATCTAGTTGTTTCCAGGTGTCCAGAAAGGGGATTATCCCAATTGAAGCAATTAATCACTGATGTCATTCTTAACTGCTGTTGTCACATCCCGGTATCCTACTTCCAACAATCAGCTAAGGACTTCGTCAAACCCTCGTCAACAAGCTACCATCTATGATGGAAAAGTGACTGTGCAACCTATTCAGGGGAGACTGATTGGTGGTTTTTATACTAAATATATAATATATTATAAAATATAAAATATATATAAGTCTAAAAATCAACAAGATCAATATAACCGAGAAGTAGTATAGAGGTGTTTCCAGCGTTCGTTTATCCCCTAACGAGGCTGGAAACTGGAGAATCGATACATCGAAAGGTTTAAGTTGAAGGAGGAGAGTTGAATTGAAAGTGAGAAAAGTCTAAATTAAACAATAACAAACAAAAACGTTTAAGAAAAACTTGAAAATTATGAAATTAAACTAGAAAATGAGAGCACGAATCCCGAACAAAGGGGGAAAAACCTAAAATCTTCAAAATTAACCCTACGAAGAAATTTTTGCTTCTAAACTACTCTAGGGGTCAAATAACGAAGAATGAAAAAGACTAGACTGAAAACGGAGTTTGTTTGACCCAAAAACGAGTCAAGACAAAAACCGCACCCGACCCCGTTCTTTAAAGAACGAAAAGTTGTAAAAATGACCTTACGAAAATTCTTATATTTTTCCTACAAACTAGATGACTAAATAAAATTTTCTAAAAAAAGAAAAAATATTTTTTTGATAATTTTTGTATTTTTTATGAATTTTTAAAACTTTTAACTAAATTAAATTGTAAAAAATACTAAATGACTTCGAAAAATTCTGAAAATTTTACTAAAAATACTTAGCACTATAACAAACCTACGAAAAATAAGAAACAAAAAGTTGGCTTAATAAATAAGCCCGAAATAAGCTGTTAACAGCTTATAGGCTTAATGGCCAAAAATGTATATAAATACCAAAGCCCTTGGGACTATAACGAAAAAGTCCCAAGGGCGCAGCGGTATGTGTGTTGTGTAAAAGAAAGGTGTACGAGGGTAGAGACCCGGGTTCGAGTCTTGCTCACCCGGGTCACCCCTTGTCTCCTTTCTTTTTTTTTGGAAAAACTTTGTAAAGCAAAGTTGTTAAGCTCGTGGGGCTTAACAACTTTCTCAACTACAAGTTTTTCTGAAAAGCTCTAAATAAGCTGAAAAAACAGCTTAAAAATGACAGAATGCTAAATATGAGCTTAAAGCTTAAATTGGCTAAGTCATTTGGCTTTGTGAACAAATAAGCTCACTTGGTCTAAAAAGCTAGAAGGGTTATCTAAACCTAACCTAAATAAGCTAAAAAGACTAAAAGCTAAAACTAAATAAGCTGGAAAAAGGGCTTAAGTGACATAAAGCTAAAGTAAGCTTAAAAAGGCTAAAAGGCATAAGCTGTTGGACAAATAAGCTAGGTAAAAGGAGAATAAGCCAACACAGCTTATCACACTAACCTAAAAAGCTATTAGGAGCAACAATGAGTTTATGAAATAAGCTAAATAAGCCAAAAAGGGAGCTTAATACTCTCAACAGTACTAACTAAAGAGTTAGTACTGTTGGTGTATAACTTGTTCTAAGGGCAAAAAGTTGGCTTAAAGATAAGCCATCAAAAGTGCTTTTTAAAGCCTAAAACTGAGGACACTTAAAAAGGATTAAAAAAGGGGGTTATTATTGGGCTTTTAAAATAAGCAGAGCTTGGGCTGGGTACCAAAAAGCTTAAATGCAAAGGCTTAAAATCACCCCCTAGCACAACAGGGGAGATTAATGTCTTAATAAACATGGGCTTATTTGACAGCTTTTTAAAAGATGTAAAATAAGATCAAATAAGAAAATAAGCTTTAAATAAAAACACACATTTTTGGACATCAACTCAAGATCCCATGTGCTTATCTAATAAGCACTTGTATCTCGTTTAAAACACCACAGGTTTAGTAAGTGATTTATAAAAACTTTGAAAAAACAATTTTTTCAAACTTAAAACTTTTAAAAAACAGCTTTTGAAACAGCTTAACACTTAAGCTCAAAACTACTTTAATGGGACCTCAACCCATACTTAAAGCCATTTTGACCCGTTTTCAAGTTGACCCAAAAAACAATCCCTGCTCTCATGGACAATGCTTTTGGGCTTTATAAGCTAATAAGTGTACATAAATACAAAGCCCTTGGGTCTATAACGAAAAAGTCCCAATGGGCGCTAGCGGGTATGTATGCTAGAGAAAGGTGTCGAGGTAGAAGGACCCGGGTTCAGTTCTTGCTCACCCGGGTCAAACCCTTGTCTCTTTCTTTTTTTGTGAAAAACTTTGTAAAGCAAAGTTGGTTAAGCTCGTGGGCACTTAACAACTTTCTCAAACTACCAAGTTTTCTGAAAAGCTCTAAATAAGCTGAAATATGCTTAAAGATGAAGAATGCTAAATATGAGCTTAAAGCTTAAATTGGCTAAGTCATTTGGCTTGTGTAACAAATAAGCTCTCTTGGTCTAAAAAGCTAGATGGGTTATCTAAACCTAAACTAATAAGATAAAAAGACAAAGCTAAAACTAAATAAGCTGGATGGAAAAAAGGGGCATAAGTGACCATAAAGCTAAAGAAAGCTTAATAAAGGCATAAAGGAATATGCTGTTGGACAAATAAGCTAGGTTAAACTGGAGATAAGCAAACACAGCTTATCACACTAACCTAAAAAGCTGATTAGAGCAACAATGAGCTTATGAAATAAGATGAATAAGCCAAAAAAGGGAGCTTTATACTCTCAACAGTACTAACTAAGAGTTATACTGTTCGGTGTATAACTTGAGCTAGGGGCAACAAAAGTTGGCTTAAAGATAAGCCATCAAAAGTGTTTTAAAGCCTAAAACTGAGGACAATTAAAAAGGGGCTTATTGGCTTTTTAAAAAATAAGACTAAGCGCTTGAGGCTTGGGTACACTAAAAGCTAAATGCAAAGGCTTAAATCCACCCCCTAGACACAAGGGGAGGATTAATGTAATAAAAGGCTTATTTGACAGTTTTTAAAAGTGTCAAATAAGTCAAATAAGGGGGGGAAAAATAAGCTTAAAACACACAACTTTTTTGGCCTCAACTCAAGATCACAAGTGTTTATCTAAATAAGCACTTGTAGCCTCTTTAAAAACACCACAGTTTAGAAAGTGATTTATAAAAACTTTGAAAAACAATTTTCAAACTTAAAAACTTTTTAAAACAGCTTTGAACAAGCTTAACACTTAAGCTAAAACTACTTTAATGACCTCAACCCATACATAAAGCCATTTTGACCCGTTTTTCAAGTTGACCCAAACACTCCCTTGCTATGGACAGCTTATAGGCTTATAAGCTAAAAGTGTACATAAATACCAAAGCCCTTGGGACTATAACGAAAAAGTCCCAAGGGCGCAGCGGTATGTATGCTAAGAGAAAGGTGTACGAGGGTAGAGACCCGGGTTCGAGTCTTGCTCACCCGGGTCACCCCTTGTCTCTTTCTTTTTTTTTGGAAAAACTTTGTAAAGCAAAGTTGTTAAGCTCGTGGGGCTTAACAACTTTCTCAACTACAAGTTTTTCTGAAAAGCTCTAAATAAGCTGAAAAAACAGCTTAAAAATGACAGAATGCTAAATATGAGCTTAAAGCTTAAATTGGCTAAGTCATTTGGCTTTGTGAACAAATAAGCTCACTTGGTCTAAAAAGCTAGAAGGGTTATCTAAACCTAACCTAAATAAGCTAAAAAGACTAAAAGCTAAAACTAAATAAGCTGGAAAAAGGGCTTAAGTGACATAAAGCTAAAGTAAGCTTAAAAAGGCTAAAAGGCATAAGCTGTTGGACAAATAAGCTAGGTAAAAGGAGAATAAGCCAACACAGCTTATCACACTAACCTAAAAAGCTATTAGGAGCAACAATGAGTTTATGAAATAAGCTGAATAAGCCAAAAAGGGAGCTTAATACTCTCAACAGTACTAACTAAAGAGTTAGTACTGTTGGTGTATAACTTGAGCTAAGGGCAAAAAGTTGGCTTAAAGATAAGCCATCAAAAGTGCTTTTTAAAGCCTAAAACTGAGGACACTTAAAAAGGAGCTTATTGGCTTTTAAAATAAGCCAAGAGCTTGGGCTTGGGTACACTAAAAAGCTAAATGCAAAGGCTTAAAATCCACCCCCTAGCACCAGGGGAGATTAATGCTAACAACAAGGGCTTATTTGACAGCTTTATTTAAGCTGTCAAATAAGCTCACTTAACAAAAATAATCTAAAACAGATAAAGAACATCAATAAAAGGGCTTGTGCACAAATTTTGAGAAACTAAAACATATTAAATCCTGCTGATTTTTGATAGTGAAAAAGGGCTTTTAGATAAAAAATTTGACTCTTAAAAACTTTGGTGGATTTGACTAAACAAAGTCAAATGACCAAAAGGGTTTGTGACAGCTTGTTTAAGACACACAAAAGTTCACTTTTTAAACTAAAAT
>BQNB010165755.1:0-14186 GCA_026074375.1 Tanacetum coccineum | reverse complement strand
GAAGCTAAATTTCTAATGTACATGTAACAAACTCGAATAGATGAAAAATATTTCCTTTTTTATCGTGTCTTGAAAATCAAATACCCTATATTTTTTTTTGAACGGCAAATTGAAATTAATAAAAAAACTAGCAAGAAGCTAGAAAATTACAAGGATATGAATTTAGGACATTTCATCCAGGAAATCCAATCAATATTGTTTTTACATCTATTGGAACACCAAGTAAAAGAGTACGAAACAATATCATCAAAAAGAAGCTCCATACGCGGATGAGAAGATCCAAAAAACACTTGGTTGCGGAATTTCCAAATCATCCACCACATAACATCAAATACCCTATATAACTATATAAAGAAATGAACATGATGTTGTGAAATAGTTAGGACCTACCAAAGCATCCAAAACATGTTGTTAAAAATGTGAGACTTTTATAGTTGATAACGTATAGTATGAGCACCAAGCTTACTGGGCTTAGTTTATAATATACGTATATGGGCCCAGACCCAATATAACAAATAGTTGGACTGCTAAGCCTGACAAAGGCCTTGCTCCGGATATTACAGAAACGCACGCGAGTATCTCTCAACCGCACCCCGTGCTCCTCCGCGGACAAACACCGGCCGCAGAAGAACACTCGCGTCCGCAAACACGATTATACGTGGACCCTTGCCCGACAAGGGACCCACTCCAGCCACCAACAGTTACAAGCGAAATACTAGGAAACCCTAGTATTAAGCTTGCCTATAAATAGGGGTCATTTCACACCCCAAAAAGGTACATTCTGTCTAATCATTAACTCACACACATACTCTGACATTCTCTGACAAACATGTGTACTTACTCTCACGCCGGAGCTTAATCGCGGGGTCCGCCCTGCGGTAAGGCTAACGGTTTACTTTTAATTGTGCAGAAAATCATCTCACTTCTCTTGCTCTAGTACAAGATCAAGCATTCAAGTCATTTGGAGGCCCGACCCGACAAAGGACTTTGACACTACTAAACCCGACACGAATTTTGTACTAACAAGTGGCGCCATCCGTGGGACTTTTTGTAAAGAACTATTAAACCCTCTCCACACATGGAGAGGGGTGTTGGAAGAAATCATTTTACACACACTCTAGTGTTTTGTTCATATTCTCTCCATCCATTCTCTCTCTCTACCTCTCTCTAGTTAATATTGTGTGAAATATGAGGATCCTTCAATTGGCAATCAAGCCAAGTGTGATTCTTGATTGATTCGTGTGTTTCAACAAGATCAAATGCGTGAGGTCAAAAAGAAGTCAAAAGAAAAAAATCAAACCCCTAATCTATTGCATGAGATGTTGAATGTTTAAGTTATTAAAGCAAGATCTAGGCATGAAGGTAGCTAAATGTGCAAGAGAAATCAAGTTAAAAGGTCAAAACGGGTGATTATAATGCGATTTTTTTGTGAAAAAAGATCGTATTTTTCCGAGGTTGCGTTTTTTGACAAAATGGAAAAGTTCTGTTACGTTTGAAAACTTCTTCTTGTTGCGTTTTGACTTGCTTCTTGTGCGTTTTGATTTTCTTCTTGATTTCTATGAATCAGTTTGGTTGCGTTGTTGACTAGGTTGCGTTTTGTTCATTGCGATTTGATTGCATGTTGCGATTTTGAAGAAATTTCATTGCGTTTTGACCAAATTTCATGCGATTTTGACCACAATTCATTGCGTTTAGACCAAAAATCCATTGCGTTTTGGACAGTTGTTTTGACGCATTGCGTATTGAACCATTGCATTTTTGACCGATTGTTTGCTTAAATTCAAATTGCGTTTTTGTACCAAATCTCAACCAATCGTTGAATAAAGTTCATTGCGTTTGATTCAAACGTCACTGCGTTTGGTTAAAGATAGCATGTGGCGTTTTGTCTAGAATCCTTGTGTGAAGAAAAGGGTTTCAGCAAAACAGCCAAAAACTTTTGATCCGTAGAAGTCCCGTTCACAGGCCCGTGACCTCTCAAATCAAAGAGAAAAACAAGAACGATATCACGCTGAGACCACCTTTAGCTGGTAAAGATTTTTCAAAGGCCCGAAAAAGCTCGTATACCTATGATTTATTGACATTTTCAGTTTTTTTGGAATTAGTGTGAAGAATTTAATTTTTGTTCTAGCTCACGCCCAACTGTATTTTTAGGCCCGTTTCAGTTTTGGTGTGCCTATTTAAACTAAACAGCTTTAAAACCTAGCCAGAAAATTATCTGTTTTTTAGACAATTAAATCATGGCCCGCTGAATCCGAATCAAATCATTCACGGTTTTCTATTAATTTTGATAAAATCCGTTAAATCTTTTATATCGGTTTCTAATCAAAGACATTGTAACAACCGAGAACGGTTGGAATTGCATTTAAAACCACAACATCAATCAACATTATCTACTAGATCTTTAGATTTTATTTCACAATCAATTTCAATGGAATCTTCTAATTCTAATTCAAAAGAGAGAGGCTTCAAAACTGACGCAAATACGGCTCGCAAAACAAAGCACACCATCTGCAATACATGGTTTGAACAACCGAGACACATCTTCATGATCTTTTATCTCCTAATATCGCCATATGCTGTTTTGATGCAATTTAAACCATCATTTTCGCATCATACTTTTGGTGAAGAGCATCAACTTCAAATTAAAGATGTTCATAAACTGGATCATTTAAGGCTACAACTTGAAAGAGAGAATCTTCATGTGGTTAATGCACAGACTTGTCTTCAGCACTCAGAACACAGTTTAAGAAATTTCTTCTTGCCTCCAAAGGGGTAAATGCAACGTATCTTCTGAATCAAGGTGGGGGGGGGGGGTGTCAAACAAGACTTCCGCGAAGACTTCACAGCGCTGTGAACCTAGAGCGTACATAAACGTGGATTTACTTGAGAACCTATATACACTATGCAGCGGTCATATCATATGAGCTGTAATTACAATACGGTAGAATACAGCTACAGTCACAAGATGATCAATAAATCCAGTCAGGTAGTGAAGACATTTAGAATGACTCGAAAAGCAGTTGGATAGAGAGAAAACAACAATGCACTCAGCAAATCAGTGAATGAAACTCAGTTACAAACACACAAGTTGGGTCACTCAGATTAACAACATAATAGGCTAATTTGAACTCAGACGTTAAAGCATAGATGCTGGGTCGGTTTATTACAGAAAGCGGGCGAGACAAAGTCAGATATGATTATACAAGCAACAGAACCAAGGACTATATATCACCCATTAGTATGATCAGATAACATACCAGTAATGACCAAGATCCATCTGCTGAGGTACGATATGACTGTCTACATAATGTCCTTGCTACTTG
This sequence comes from Tanacetum coccineum, assembly GCA_026074375.1. Classification (NCBI taxonomy): domain Eukaryota; kingdom Viridiplantae; phylum Streptophyta; class Magnoliopsida; order Asterales; family Asteraceae; genus Tanacetum; species Tanacetum coccineum. Next base: position 10,863 of record BQNB010165755.1, on the reverse strand, counting down.
AACAATATCAAGCAAAAAGTCCTTTGCTTAAAGCTGAGCTGACAATCAAAAAGAATAATTTAAAAAGAAAATGTATAATGCAACCGTTTTACGCAGGTTCTATTACTTGAAAAACATTGTAAATTTTCCTAGAAATTTCAATGCAACAAAATAATAACTCTCTAAGAGCTACATGACTCTAATGTGGAATTCTATCGTACTAATCTTGAATATCAAGGGCAAGTCAAACTCAAGGCGAACATCTTGTATCTAACGTATAATATATTCTATTTTTAGTACATCTTTCTGTTGATATTCTTTAACAGATAGTGATGGCATAAGATATTTCCTTTCCTGCACCTGAACCTACAATATAGAGATGTAACAGATCCTCATTGCACAGAACAGTTTACAGATTTGGAAAGGGAAAACTTCTCTAAGAGCTACAGAAGTTGCAAAGAATCCATCTTCCACACTATCTAGTTTAATATTTTCAAGAACACACAAACTCGTTAGGGCATTCACTGCATCAGTAAATTCCCTTCTATCTACATTCAGCTTTTCTGGAATACTCTGACTCATGATGCAAAGACTGGGGTTATAGCGTTTCAAACTTGATGAAAAATGGTTCACTCATGAGTGACTGATCATCTCGGAAGGCCTTTAGAGATGCACTCTGGCATGACACATCCATCCAAAACCAAGACACATCTTTGGAATTAGGTGTAAATCTATCAGACTTCACTGAAGCTGAAGAAGAAGCTGTTGCACAAGAGAAGTTCATAGCAACTTCATGCAAGAATTGAGCCTGGACTAGACCCAGAGGCCCGTGGCAAGAAGACCATATAAGAGCAAACTCTGGAAAATTACATTGTGCCTCTTGCTGACCAAACCCTGAGCACATGGATGATGAATAACATGAAGCTGAAGTAAGACGCTGTTGCAAGAGAAGTTCATGGCTACTCATGCAAGAATTGTTGTCAGGCCCAATACCTTGAGCCCATGCAAGAATACCAACTGGATCAAATCTGAAAATTACATGTTCTCTTGCTGGATCCAAACCCGAGCATACATGGATAATGAGAATCCACGCGGACAGCCAACCGCAATAGGTTCCATGAAAACCTGAAGCTCAAACAGACGAACGCGGTCATCGAAGAAAAATGCCAGAAAGTCATTCTGGTTCTATGGTCTTCCATGAAAAATCTCGATGACAACATAATAACTTTGGATCAAATTCATTATGAACGAACTAACCGAAGATGATCAGGAGAAGATCTAAAGTTCTACAGAGTCTGATTCACCATACCTGAATCCAAGTCATCAGACAGTAACGTCACTCCTCCATTGATTGTTCCTTCACAGATGTCTCATCTACTAAGCTGTCGTTACTCGGTCACTCCTCACCAATCAACCACGGAAGCTACCACAATCATCACATCTCCACCCAGAAATCAATTCCATTAATCTCCCTTTCAGCTAAGATGGCATGATTTGAGCAAGAGATTCTGAAGTCAATAAAACTGATCACTAGTTCCGATGTTTTGGCTTCAATCAAAATCCCAAGTTCCCTACGGTTGTGTTTGATAAATAATGCTAGGACAAAACTAGATGAAGGCTCTCCTTAAGAATCTTGAACGTAACACATTAGCATATTAAACGAGAAATACTCTGCGCTGCCTGGACCCCAGAGTCCATCAAGAATCAAGAATCTGAAAAAGTCCAAAGGAATTATCAAATCAAATGGAACAAGGGTGAGGAGAAACAAGATTCAACTTACACATCAGGTTAACAGACATGGTGGCTCTTGAAGAATTTGATCTAAAGAGGTGCTCCTCTCAATACATGAATAAGAACGAAGACTGCAAATAGAAATCCTACAAACGACCTCATCTATACCATTCTCCTTATGAAGCTTTAAAGCAGATGAAGATGCAATGGATAAGGAAGTTTGTCAGTCACGGTTAAAGACCACAAGAAAAAGCATGAATTGATGATGAGAAGATCTACGAAGATGATGAAGGCCCTCAGGCCTGGATCAAACCAGGGCAAATAGTTCACAAGAAAGAAGACCCAATTTCTTCTGCCGCATCTTGGGTCAATCTTAGCCTCTTCGAAGATGAACACCAAAGATCAAAGAACCACGGGAGTCAGATGCATCTGCTTCCATACACAACAGCTCTACCTCAACTGGATGACGAGATCACTGACAACAAGAGATGTTATGTTGATAACTCTCTGATTCTATAAGCTTCCAAACAATATCCAGATCACTGACACAAGATCTGATGCATATTCTGAATCTGAACCTTAGCCCACCAAAATAAGACAACTGGTAATTTGCTTTCTTGATTCCTTATTAGTATGTCAAAGAAGAGGTCTTCTAATTCGTCTAAGAAGCTCAAGGGAATTCAAACTCTTTACCCTGGTGAACAAGAGGCTGCTGACATAATGAAAGCTCTCAAGGAAAGCAAGAAAATGAGCAAGAGACAACCTGGAACTGGAGGCTTAAATGAAGGAACTGGTAACATACTAAGGGTTCCTGATGAGTCTACAGTCATCTCTAGAGCCTCAAGTGAAGGAACTAGATCCAAGCCAAGGGTTCCTGATGAGGAAAAGCTAATACTTTATGAGTAACCAGATGTGGTCATTGAACATTTTGACAGAGATGATAATACTGGGGATGAAAATAGAGGAATTAAGCTGATCCTGAAGAAATAAAAAGTAAAAGAGAACCAGGAAAAACTACTATGCAACGAAAGTTGAATCCACGCACTGTTCCCATCCGAACAAGTATCTCCATCTGTTCCTTACTGTACTGACTTCAGTCATCGATCTCTCATCTCCTAAAAAACCATATCTACCCTCCCTGCAAGAATCATTCATTATAAACTCCAACCACCAAACATCCGCACTACAGCAGAGCAGATTCAGATTCTTGAAATGGTCAAGTCACGCTCTTGCAACACATCAGTTCTGGACCACGTTCTCTCAACTTTGACTCTAAAGAACAATCCGTTCAGGACTCGTACCACAACCTCCTTCTCAAATACCTAATGTTCCACCAACAAAGAATAACTGGGATTTGTTATTTTGCCCTATGTTGGATGAGTACTTCAGTCCTTCTACAAGTACCTCACAAACCACTCAAGAAGAACAATCTCATGTTATTCCTACTAGTGGTTGAACAAGAGGATTCATAGTATTGAAGTTGCACACGATGGATAATGATCTTTAATTTGTCTATATTTTTTTCCCACAAAAATTCCAGAACCTAGTTCTGAAGAATCCTCATCCGAATTGTTATCCCACCCTAAAACAAATGCCCCCCCCCAAAAAATTTTATTAGTAAAAATCAACCCACAAGAGCAACATCAAAAATAGACAAAAAGACGCAAGCACAATATAATGGACCAAGGATCATCCGCTTGACAAGATTATTGGTGATCCTTCTAGACCGGTATCCACAAGACTCCAACTATAAACCGAAGCCCTGTTCTGCTACTATGATACTCTCCTCTCTTCAATTGAACACAAAAGTTATAAAGATGCATTAACCGAATCCTGTTGGATTGATGCCATGAAGAGCTCTATGAGTTCGAACATATGGAGATTTGGGAGCTAGTACCTCGTCCAGATCAAATGATGATTATTACCTTGAAGTGGATTTATAAGGTGAAATTAGATGAACTGGGAGGTGTTCTGAAAAACAAGGCAAATCAAGGAGCAAAAGGAAAATGGAGTGGTTGAACTTTACTTCGTCAGCATAGAATATCAGCTGGCAGATATCTTCTCCAAGCCGTTAGGACGAGAAAAACTTGAATTTCTCATGTAAAAGGTTGGAATGCAAAGCATGTCTCCAGAAACGCTGAAAAAGCTGGCAGACGAAACAGAAGAGTTATGGTGGTATCTCTTCATGTATCCTATGTAAATATATAAAACCAGAAAAACACAAAAAGATTTCCATTTTTATAAAACTTTTCAAAAACAAAATACAAAAATATAAAAATTAGAAAATACCAAAAATATGTTTTTCTTGACATGTCTTCTTGCATCGATAATATTTACGGCCTTAGAAATGTCATTCAATAATGACACGTCACTGTAAATAAAGTTCGAACAAAAGTTTCAAATGTTTTTAAAACATGTCATAAAATGGCTTGCTATTATTTCTGATATGCAACCCGGTTTTCAAAATGAGGAAAGCACGTCGCCAAAAAGACGGTTGTTCCTAACAACGGGTGATTAAGTTCTCCCGGGCATGGATTACTTTATATCCATGCAACTCTGACTTAATGTACGTTTCAGTGCATTATTTCTTGATAAAGAAGAGAAGTCTTCTTTTTAACCAAATAATTTTTCTTCTATGATTCTTCAAAAATTATTTGTGTTAGCCATGGTGGTAAACAGTTGTCTTTACAATGGATCAGTGTTTTAAGGAATTTCACAAAAAAGATTTAAAAGCTAATTCAACCACTCAAACTATGACTACAGGTTCATTTGATTGAGAGGGGAGAGTACTTGTTCAAAACTACTTGCATCTAACGGGCATGGTTTAACACATTTTATACATCATTAAGATAGGTTTGATAACTAAAAGGGTTATGGTTTAAGGGGGAGTTAAACTTGAGTTAACTCAACAAGGGCTAAATGAGTCTGTAACATTTCTCATTTTCAGGTTATTTTCAACTTTAATAAATTCCACTATTTATTTTTAGAGTTTTACGCGTTCGCTTTTAATTATTATCTTATAGTTAAATCGTGTAAACTAAAAATCAATGTTAAATGTAAACGGACACCAAACAAATTAAAGTGACATCAAGCAAGTGTTATATGAATTATGATGGAGTATTATTTATAACTTTTCATAATTTAATTTTTGTTGGTTACTAGTAAAACGCACGTTTCCCGCATAAATTACATTCGGAATCGACCCGGTAAAGCACCTTACCCATCTACACTTAAACAAATACCCACGTTTATACCCAATACTCAAAATTTAATTATTTTTCTCACCTATACCATCTTAGAACCGGATATATACATTTACCCTTGAATTAAATCCTATTAAGACTTTCCTACAACTTGTAAATCTTACATAAAGTGTACCTTGGACCCTAATCTCTAGTAATTGTCCAATCCTTGGTGTCCTTGACCCTCTTTTGCCGCACCCTCCTCCTAGGGAGGAGGAGAGGTCTCTTACACTTGTACTCCAAACCATGAGCTCCCATGGTATTCATTTAAGTACTTCCATGGTTTTCCACTTCCTATATAAAGCAAGCACTAGTCCACCATAATCCTCTTACTCTCCTACAAGAAAAATCAAACAAGAACTCCCTTATTTGGAGCCCTAAACCCACGGCACACCTTAATCTTTTAAGGTTCCATTTCATTTTTGCAACCAAGGTATTCCAAGCATTCAAGTGTTCATCCTAAGACTACTCAAGGTGTTGGGAAGCTTGGATTCGGGTTTAACAAGGATTTATCAAGAAAACATATTTAGGGTTTTCTTGATTAGGGTTTTGATTGTGAAGGCTTGATTGTGGTTTACATCTCGTGTTCATCATCCTACTTGATTCCTATAAGGTCTATTTAAAGTTTTCAATACTCGTTTATTAATTTCCTATTGTTTTCATATTTGTTGCATTAGTTAAATCACCAACCTAGTTTTACATTAAAGTTAGTAATAAATTTATGATAGATTTCAATGGACACAAAGGACAATGACATTAGAGGACAAATTACATGTCTGAAATATATGACTACAACACTTGGTAAATTAATGGTTGCAGAGGTTTCCTAATTAAATAATGATTGAAAATTACTTTGTTTAATTAGAAACCCTAATTATGGACTTTATATATATTTTTTTAAATTCGAAATATAATCTTTATGTTTTATATTTTTTAATAAAAATAGTACTCTCCCTATAAGGATCGTGAGCATGTAAGGAACTCGAAAAACGGAATTATAACGAACAAGATACGAGAATTTTACAAGTTATATTTTATTAGCTTTATAAAAAAATTCTTATTAACCTGTGAGAACAGTAAATTTTACTGTTCATCAGATTAAAAATCTCATAAATCTTATATTTTGATAATTTTCCATAATACGAACCCACGGACTAAAACTCGAAAAACGGAATTATAACGAACTAGTTACGTAGTTTTACCAAAGTATACATACTTTAATATCTATCCAAAAAATTTTTATAAACTGCTGGAATAGTAAATACTGACTGTTCATTTCAAGGATTTAAATTTTATAAATTTAATATTTTTTGATAAATTTTCTATACTATTCACGACAAAGTGATCTCAAGAAACGGAACTAATAACGAACGACATTATGATTTAATTAAGTTACAAATAATTAGTTTATAAAAAATAGTTTTATAAACTGTGATGAACAGTAAAAGTTACTGTTCATCAGTGGGTTAAACTTTATAAATATGATATTTTGATAAATCATTTTAATACGGAGACGTGGACATAAGAAACGTATAAAACGGAGTCGAAACGATAAAGATATGAAGTTTTAAAACTCGCGCGCGTTACTTATAGTTTTTTATATAAAATTTTTATAACAATAATTAAATTTAATAATAAAAATATCATTATTTAAATCATTATGATTTTTACAAACGATGCAATTATAAACTGAAAAATAATATTTTCTTACGGACCAAGTACACACGCTTTATTTAACAAAGTACGAGTTAATTAAATAGTTTAACTTTTAATTAATTTAATAAAAACTATTAGGTGGTTGGTGTATGATTCTATGCAAAATGTGATGTTTTATTTATCAAAGAAAATACATTATACTCATACGACCTATAATTAATTAGGTTGCATTCGAATTGCCGAGACGATTCACTTACTTGTTTAGATAATCCATCATCACTTCGTGAGTTCATAGCCCCGCTTTTATACAACTATATTGTTTTACAACTTTGGGGTGAGAAACATGCATTGTTTTACATTTGGACGCAAGTACTCTTTTAAACATATTACGAGTTGGCCTAAGTAGCTAAACCCACTATTGCCCACTATCATGAACTGTCAATTGCTAGTTAGGCGATCGACGAATGTATGAAATAGATCTATTTGGGATTGACATCCCAGTTCGGGTGAGTAGCGCTCATCAGTTTTCCGGAGGTTACCGAAACAACGAGACGTAGACATGTCCGAACAATTTTGGATTGATGGCTGGTTGAACATCTACATGGGCACATTTAGTGCATTAAATTGCATACATATATGTCGAGCTTCGGTGTCATGAACTTAGTGCACTCGTAATTACTTTTGAGATATTGTATGTGTTACATGTCTTACTTTGGAAATCTTGTGGTCCTACTTTATACATTTACCAAACCTGTGAATTCACCAACTTTATGTTGACGTTTTAAAGCATGTTTTTCTCAGGTCAATAAGGTACGAGAAACAAGGATACATTGGTAGTCATCATTTTGGAGTCATTACTATAAAGATTTGGATGCATTACATTTTGGGAATATTTGTTATGTCTTAAAATCTTTACTTTTCATGGATGAACTATTTAAGCTTCGGCTATTGTAACAAACAAGTCTATTTAATCCAATGTATCAATTTTAAACGACTCATATAGAGGTCGTTCTCTTATCTCGTGCTGTTGATCTATGAAGTAACATTCCCCAACCCATATTCCGCTGCGACCCATTTTGGGGGTGTTACAAATTGCATAGAGGAAAATTATGTATTGTTATAGTCTCCCTCCCTTAAAAGAAATCTCTTCTCGAGATTTAGTTGGATGCCAGAGTGATGTTTGAAAACAGATGTGGATACTTGGCACGGATTTCATCTTTGCGTTCCCAAGTAAATTCTGGTCCTCTTTTAGAGTTCCATCTTACTTTGACTATAGGGATACGACTTTTCTTCAGTTGTTTGACTTCTTGGTCCATGATTTCTATTGGTTCTTTGACAAAATTGAGTTTGTTATCGAGCTAAAGTTCTTTCATTGGAATAACGAGGGATTCGTCAGATAGGCATTTCTTTAAATTAGAAACGTGGAAGGTATTGTGGACATTACTGAGTTTTTCAGAAAGCTCAAGTTTGTATGCCACTGGGCTAATCCTATCAAGGATTTTAAATGGTCCAATGTACCGAGGGTTAAGCTTTCCTCGCTTCTAAATCGGATGACACTTTTTCGAGGTGACACTTTTAACATAACGCGATTTCCAACTTGAAATTCTAAAGGCTTTCGCCTTATACTGGTGTAATTTCTTTGTTGGTCTCTTGAAGCTTGCAAGAGTTGTTAGATTTGTACTATCTTTTTGATGGTTTCATGGATTATTTCTTGTTCGGTTAGTTAGACATCTCCAACTTTGGCCCAGTAAATAGGTGATCGGCACTTTTGACCATAAAGTGCCTTAAATGGTGCTTCCTTAATACTGGCATGATAACTGTTAATTCAGGAAGATTCTACCAGTGGTAAGTGTCTCTTCCATCCTTTTCCAAAATCTATCGCGCAATTAGGTAGCATATCCTCGAGAGTTTGGAATAGTCCTCTTGCTTTGTCTGTCAGCCTGCGGATGGTATGCATGTGGAATCACTTTGATATGGGTCTCAATTCCCCGATGACGACTAAACTTGCCGGCGGATTGTCCTAGGATGTCTAACGATGCGTCTTCGTCTTTTCGACTTAAGATTTGGTATAAGATGATGTCGAATTTATAGTAAGATGGTGTAAGGGTTTACATGGTTATTATGATTATTAGTTTGGTTCCTCGTGATAAATATGCACACAAAACTTGATAAAATTTATAGAATTGTTTCTTGACAATAAGTTTTTAGGGTGACTATTCTCAGCATGACATGGTCCTTCCTGAATTATACATAGGTGATCAGGCCATGTATAATTGAGGATTAACGATGCGGTGCTTATTTTCGTCAAAATAGTGTTATAATTTCATAATATTTATGGGAGTGCCTTATATGAATAAGTATAGAATTTAAGTAAATTTGACGAAATTTTTCACAACACATTGATTTGATAGATAACTTGAAATTTATTCGCACAGTACAACGAGAATTCCTAAAGAAAATAGATCCTAAGATAGTTCCAACTTGAAGTTCACTAGGCAAGGCGAGAAGATTTTGTCTTTACGCATTGATATCGACTTCCATGTTGTTGGGGTCTTGATCGATTTCTCCTCCTCCTAAAGCATACATCAATCCACGTGCTTCAGTATCTCCAGCTTGGTTTCCATGGTTTTGATTCTTTAACTCTGGACAATCCCTCCTGTAGTGCCCTTGATTTCCACATTTATAGCAAGTAATGATCCTTTGATTGTTAGTAGTAGCAGGACTCCTACAGTCTCGGGTCAAGTGGCCAACTCTCTTGCAGTTTGCGCTTTTTACTGTACACTGGCCATTATGATGAAATTTGCATTTATTGCATAATGGAAGAGTCCCAGCATAGACTTTCTTGTTGCTTGGCTTAGTAGTCTGTGCCCTAAGCACCTTATGCTCTTTGTTTTGTTGACTCGAGCCTCCATTATGGTTACCTTCCCGTTTCCTCTTGTTGCTAGCATTCCCTGCTACCTTCTTTTCCTGTTGTTTAGTATGCCTTATTGATTCTTAAGCCATACGGGTCTTAGTCTCATAGATGGCAATAGTCTCAATAGCATTAGCTACTCGATGGGCTACAATCTGCTCAATTTCCTCAACGCTCATTCCTTGATTCGCAGTTGTCATTGTTCTTCAAAATTAGAGGAGTGATAAAATTAGTTTAGTTTTCTAAGTCGTGCTCCGAAGATGAAATGTTGTGAGATGATGTATGGTATGGGTGATCTAACAGGAGTCTCAGTATCTCTAGGAGGTGAAATCTTTTCAGGAGGAAAGAAAAGTCAGAAATCAAACATTGGTGATAGTGATAACACTGGAGATGGAGGCAAAATAGTCGGTGGAGCAATAGGAGCTTGTGGTGGAATAGGTAATTCATTATCAGTAGCATCATGTGCTTGCATGACCTTCATATATGGGTCATCATAAAAAGGTGAGAGGGCTAGTGAGGCTAAAAGATCCTTAGTTAAATCATCTGAAAAGTTAGGAGAGGTGTTTCCCGATGAGGCTGGGAAATAGTCCGGGGATGCCAGGATATAGTCAGGAGAGTGTGTAGAGGAAAAAGTATCCTCAACATCGGAATCATATAGGATAATAATAGGATGGGGGGAAGACATAACTATATAACAACCCAGTGGAAATAACATAAGTTATTTATATATAATATAATAGTGGTGTATTATCTGCCATGGGAATTTCTTACACATACTATTCTAGAAACTACAATGGCACGGAGGACTTTCTTGGATGGAAAAAGTAGTTATAGTTTAGGTTTTACCCTTGTTCTCTATAACCATGAGCTCTGATACCAATCTGTAACACCCCCATTTTTGACATATAGCAGCGAAAGCTAATCTGGGGTATTACTTGAGGGATCAACAGACATAATCATAGAAAACGACTCATAAAGAGGCGTTTTGGAAAATTTTGTTATCAAATATTTATTCATTAGAGTTTTTACAAAAAGAGGTCCTAAAATCTAGAAACATAAAGTTTAAATGATAACAATTTAGCCATCTTCAAGTCCGTACCACTCCGTGCCATAAGTTGCTCAATTACTTGAGATAAACATGCTAAAAGGGTCAACACAAAGGTTGAGTGAAATTCATAGGTTTTCAGTTATAATAGTTGAGTATAAGTTCAATAGTAGGTTACGTTGTTATACACTCATAGTTTGTAATAATTGTAATAGCATTTAAAATTATCATGGAAATAATCGAATACAAGTTATCATAGGTGGTAATAATTGCAACACATACAATTATCATAGAAAACA
>BQNB010165753.1:3121-14186 GCA_026074375.1 Tanacetum coccineum | reverse complement strand
TTTATGAAATGCGCTGAGGATCATCGAGAAAGGATGAGAGAAACAAAAATTTTGTGTCCTTGTAAAGAGTGTAGAAATATTGTATCCCTTGCTGATCCTAACATGATTAGACGCCATCTTATAGAACACGGCTTTGACAAAAAATATACTTGTTAGGATCTTCATGGTGAGACACGAGAGCCGCAAGTTGATAGTCAGACATTTGTTTCAGACACTAATCACGAGGAGAATGATAGTAATGATGATAATCATCGCGATAATCTAGATGAGATGCTACATGACGTGGAAAGTAATGTTGATGAAAAGAATGTTAAAAAATTACAGCAACTGTTTGTTGATGCAGAAAAACCATTGTGCAACGGATGTAAGAAGTTCACCAAACTTTCTTTAGTGGTGAAGTTGTTGGACTTAAAAGCAAAAAATAATTGGAGCGACAAAAGCTTTACTACCCATTAGAGTTTTTGCATGAAGCGTTCTGCGAAGATAATAAGTTGCCCGTTTTGACATATCAAGCGAAAAAACTAACATGTCCGATGGGATTAGAGGTACAAAGAATACATGCATGTCCAAACGATTGTATATTATACAGAAAAGACTATAAAGACCTACATGAATGTCCTGCATGTATGGAATCGAGGTACAAGCATAAGAATCTTACAGAACTTGATAGTGATGTGACAAAGAATGGTCCTCCTGCTAAATTTTTGTGGTATCTTCCCATCATGCCTAGATTGAAAAAGTTATACGCAAACCCAAAGGATGCCAAATTGTTGCATTGGCATGCTGAAGAACGTAAAAACAATGGGAAAATAAGACATGTTGCTGACTCTCCTCAATGGAAAAATATCGATCGTTATTTTAAAAAATTCAAATCTGAGATCAGAAACATATAGTTTAGACTTTGTTCAGATGGAATTAATCCATTTAAAAGCTTGAGTAGTCGTCATATCACTTGGCATGTTCTTCTATGCATATATAATCTTCCACCTTGGCTGTGCATGAAATGGAAATACATCATGATGTCATTATTGATTCAAGGTCTGAAGCAACCAGGGAATGACATTGATGTGTATTTGCACCCGCTAATTGATGACATGATAGATTTATGGGAAACAGGCATTGACATCTATGATGCGTACAAAAAAGAGAGGTTCCAGTTGTTTGCCTTGATTTATTGTACCATAAATGATTTTCCAGCATACGGGAACTTGTCGGGGTATGGTACGAAAGGGGAGAAGGCATGTCATGTTTGTGAAAAGAACACCCACTCCAAATGGTTGACTAACTATAGGAAAACAATATATATGGTTCATCGAAGGTTGCTTGACAGATATCACCCGTACTGTAAAAAGAAAAAATTGTTCGATGGTATAATAGAGGATAGATCCATGGCTGAACCTATGGACGGATATGCTGCATTTTCCTAAGTTGCGGATTTAAACATTACTTTTGGAAAAAAAGCTAAAGCTCCTCCTAAACGTATCTGAAAAAAAAGGTCTATATTTTGGGAATTAAAGTATTGGACACATTTACGTGTCTGACATTGCCTTGATGTTATGCATATCGAGAAAAATGTTTATGAAAGCTTGTTAGGGTAATTATTGAACATTACTGAAAAACGAAAGATGGGGTTAATGCTCAAAAAGGCAAGGTCGAAATGGGAATTAGAAATGAGCTTGAACCACAATTGACGAATGGAACAAAAATGTATTTGCCGCCAGCTTGTTACACCTTGTCAAAGGCAGAGAAAATCTCATTTTGTGAATGCTTACATGGTGTTAAGGTTCCATCTAGCTATTCTGCTAACATTAAGAATTTGGTTTCGATGAAAGATTTGAAGTTGCTTGGTATGAAATACCATGACTATCATGTATTATTGACGCAAATGATTCCAATCGCTATTCGTGAAGTGATGCCACCTCCAGTTCGACAAACAATCATAAAGCTTTGTCTATTTTTTTAACATGATTTATTCAAAAGTTATTGATCATGAAAAGTTAGACGAATTGCAACGTGATATTATTCTTATTCTTTGCCAACTCGAGATGTACTTTCTACCTTTTTTTTGATGTCATGGTTCACCTCATGTCTCATATTGTTGAAGAAATAAAGTTGGATGGTCCAGTTTTCCTATTGTATATGTATCCATTTGAGAGGTATATGAGGTTCTTAAAAGGATATGTAAGGAACCGATATCGACCAGAGGGTAGTATTGTTTAAGGGTATGCCGCTGAAGAAGTGGTTTAGTTTTGTATAAACTATATAGATGATGTCGCTGATATTGACCATTCGCAATCTCGACATCAAAGTAGACTTGATAGGGTGGGGACAATTGGGCGCAAAGATGTTACGCCGACCAATGAAGATTTTGAACAAGCACATTTTAAAGTATTGCAAAACATGACATGTATTGAACCATACATACATGAGCACATGTCATATTTAGCAAAAAGTAACAGTCGTCGAGACCAACGTTGGTTGGAAGCTGAGCATAAAAGAACATTTTCACAATGGTTAGTAGATAAAGTCATTCGTATGTCTCCAACAAATGTTGACGCGGACGTGATACAACTAGGGTACCATCCACGTTGTGTACTTCAATATCAAGGCTACGACATTAACAGATATATGTTTTATACCAAGCAACAAGATGACAAGAGTACTATGCAAAATAGTGGAGTGAAATTAATAGCAACAACGACAGATTCATCGAGGATGACAATCGCAAAAAAAATCATATTATGGTGTCATTGAAGACATTTAGGAATTGGATTACACTTCGTTTGTTATACCTCTATTGAAGTGTAAATGGGCCAATAACATGAGAGGTATTAAAGTTGATAGTGACGGTTTCACATGTGTTAATCTTTCCATAAATGTCTATTTATCTAATCCATTCATTCTAGCAAAACAAGCTACTCAAGTATTCTATGTAGAGGACCCAAAAGACAAGAGATGGCACATTGTCTTGCAGAGTAAATAGAGTATAGTTGGCGTCGATGATGTTGTTGACAAAGACGAATACAATAAGTTTGACGAGCTACCTTCTTTTTCTATCGGTGTTCAATCTACGGATGATGTTCTTTCGGATACACTTTACTTGAGATCCGACCACCAAGAAGGACACGAGGATTGAAAAAACCATGTTCGCTGTACAGGTAATAAAGCGCATATAAAAATCCCGTTAATAATAATATTCTATTATAGAAGTCAACTAATTATCCCTTTTTTTGATTTTATATTTCAGGAATAATACGTAAAGTTAAATAAAAACGAAGACATGTGAAGCTTTGTTTAGTTTGTATATACATAAGTTTGTTTCGAATGTTAATGTCGTTCATCTAGACTTAGGAATAAATTAATAAGGAAAGGGTCTGGTTTTGCTGTGGTTAAGCGAATGAATTTATTACTCTACCCACTATAAGGAAGCCAGGCGATCATCGTTTTTTCCTCCACATCAGCTTTTTTCTTTTCAGCGACCCACAAACAACGTATTACTATTACAAGGTGAAGATTTTTGTTTTTACAACAAATTTTCAATAAATTTCAAATTACTTTTAGTTAATAGTTTTATTTAAAACTTATTACTATTTTAAAAAAATGACAACAAGTATAAAGTAAAAGGGCCAAATTGAAATTTCTTATTTATATTAAATTTTTTACACATAATCAGATCTTCTTCTTCTTCTTAGTCGCAGGCATAAATCAACACAGTGTTACCATGTTTAAATCATCATAGTCAATCGCAAAATTTAAGGATACAATCCCTACGAATCAGGCTGCAAAAAAATTAAATGATCCCTCCATTTTTTCATAACTCTCCCATGTTCTATCTCAAATCTCGCTCAAAAATGAAGAATAAAAGGGGCAAACATCTTCACGGTATCATTATAATAAACCCTAAACCGATACCACCAATAACCTATCTGACCAACAACAAACTACTTTCTTATTGATTTAGTCGAGCAACACAAATGGTATATTTTTCTATCTTAATCAATTGTTTATATTCAATTGGTATTCTTCTTTAGGTTGATTTGTGTTAATTAGTGTTTATATATTGTCAATTAAGTGTTTATGTGTTTATTATGGTCTGGCTATGGAAACCCCCCAATTCATGCTTTTGACACAACTTAGTTACTGCGTTTGAAGTGTTTATTATATTGCCTGAATAGGCATCAGTATAATTGTAGAATCCAACAACCATAGAACTTTTTGACCAACAAAGATAGGACTATAAAGGTTTATCAAAACTGATATATCTCATACAATAGGTTTTATACTCAATGAATTTAGAGAATATAAAGGTTCCTTGATAGACGGTTTGACTGGTTCAGGGCAGGAGGAATATCCTGAATGTTTGTAAAAGATGATGTTCATTGTACATTAAAATATTGAGTACAACTGAGATTATTGTTGTTGTGTTTGCTTGATTACGAATTTAACTAAAAGACCTAGTGGTAACGTTGATTCTTGTGGTAAAAATAAATCTTAAGTTAATGATTTTAATATTTGTGATATACCTACTGTCTATGTTTTCCAGCAAGTAACTACTACAAAAAAGATTTAATTGTTTAACCAAATATATCTGTCCACGTTTTTTTGAAATTTCATTCTAATTGAATCGCTTAAACCCAAAAAACTTGTCAAACATCTAAATGAGCACCTTTGATTAATAATTATTAATCAGCCTTTCTATTAGCTCATTTCAACCATCTATATAAGTAGTACCCTTAGCACCAAGAGGATTAGAACAGAGTCGGTGAGTTAGTAATTACCTGTTTTAATAGAGCCTTCTCACTTGTTCCCCAAATTGGTAGAATAAGGCCACCAAGTACATTTACTTTCTGTATTCTTCTGCCAACCGTACATATATTTGATGATTCTATAAAATTGACTCATTTGGTGTATTCTTGGAATTTAGGACCCTCCCGAACCAAGAACAAAAAGAGGAATCAATAGAATCCATGATCTTCCGGTAGGTGAATCTGTTGAATTCAATCAATTTGGACAAGTTATAGGCAAGTGGCAATATCTGTATGGAAAATATATAGGAACTCGTACCAGGAGGCTAATCTCTATTCTGAAAAAGAATTGGAAGCAAGTAACAAAGGAAGCAAAAAACTTTTTGTGGTTCGATATCAAGGTTTGCTATCCGCCATCACTAATTGTATTATATTCTAACTTGATTAATGCATTAACATATAATATCTTTATATCAGGCACATTTTAGACTTGAAAATGACGATGTCAAAAAACGTACACTTGTATCATGTGGTATTAAGTGGAAGACATTCAAAACCAAACTACGAGTGAAATTCATGCCTAAGAAGGTATCTCCATTACAGAAATGAACATTCATAGAGCCTAATGTATGGGAAGAATTTTGTCAGAATGAAAACACACCTGCAAAAAATGTTCGTGTCACTAATTTTGTATTACTATAATATAATTTTAAGTTTGAAATGTTTATAATTCATTTGTTACTCATACGTGTAGAAACTGCGTGCGTAACCCAGTAAACGAGGAAAAAAACATATAAGTCAGCCTAGGCTAGGACCAAAAGGGATTTTGAACAACAGTGGAAAGAGGAGAGAAATGACCCTGACAAGGCTATAGAACTCCACTTAATACCAGATATTCGTGGGAGCAATTACTGTTTGGCCCGGGCTCCTCGCGACAAGAACGAGATCAAGACATTGCCTCCTGAGTTAATTGATGTTTCAAAGAACTTGGTACTCTAATCATTTCTTTTTTCAAATTATTATGATGTTTTTTTGGTACATGTTTATTAATTAGTTGTTTTGATTGTAATTGAATAGGTACAAGCAACCAGAGAGTTGGCACAAGGTTCTAACGAATCTAAAGCGGGAGTAGATCCCCTTATACTGGTGTTGGGACCAGAGCACAAGGGACGCACCAGTGGGGTCGGGTGTGATATTGGGTATAAAAAGGGAATTGAAGGATATGTTAGGAAAAAGAGGACATATGAACAACAAAAAGATATTGAAGAGATACGAAATGACGTGAGGCAACAGATGAAATAAGAACTCAAGTCAAGTGATTTTTATGAGGAATTGAGGGCGAAACTGAAGGCGGAATTAAGAAATGAAATGCAAGATAAACAAAATTTGTTTTCACCAAGGGAAGATGATGTCCCGAACTTGGTCTTATGAAGTCCAGTGTTAACTCGACCACAATCATGGTAAGGAATGAAATGTAAGCTCAACAGAATGAGTCGTTTTCACCAAGGCAAGAGGGCAACCATAGCTCTGTCCAGATGAGGTCCAATCTTAGCTCGACCAAAAGCATCAAAAGGAAGGAACAACAAGGTGAACAAAATTAGTCGATTTCAACAAGGTAAGTTGATGTCCTGAGCTCGGTCCAGAGGATGTCTAATCTTATCTCGACCATAAGCATCATAAAGGAGGAACATCAAGGTGAACATAATGAGTCAATTTCAACAAGGCAAGTTGATGTCCCAAGATCAGTCCATAGGAGGTCCAATCTTAGCTCGACCACAAGCATAGTCAAGCTACATTGCATAAAGGTAAACCACTTCAGCTTCATATTTAATCCTTGTTGTGTATGTTTTAATTTTTAATTTTCTGATTTTTTTTCATTATTTCCTACGGTTTATGTAAGAGGAAACCTACTGCTGCTTGTACATCCCTAGTTCAGTTTTAGCCGGGGAGAAGGTCGTATGTGCTACTGCAACAATATATCCAATTAGAGATGGTATTTTACATTTTAAGAAATTACTAAAGGGCCACATAAAGGTTTCAGTTATCAATGTTGTTGAAATTCATAAAAGTATGGAGCTCCCCATGCCGGATGATGAAATCCCTAATTTAAAGTCCGCAGTGAAAGGGTTTATTCAATGGCCAATTGCTACTACTGCTCGTTTTACGGTTTTATATTTGTTGTATCTACCACTTGGTGTCATACTTTAATATTTGCTAACGTAGTTAAATTGGTATTTGTAGGGAATGTCTAAAACATCCGTATCAGGATTTCCAACCAAGCGTGTGATGCCTCAACATGAGAACGCACCTTCCACAAAGAAAGGAAAAGGAAAAGAGACCCCCAAAGAACCCAACAAGCAGGACAAAGCACTGGAAGAAACCACCAAGCACCAAAAAATGATGCAGAAGATTGATGAAGTTAAAGAACGGGTAAGCCTATGACTTTTATACCTTTATTATTTATGTATCAGTTATGGCTTTCAGTATGTGGTCTAAAGTGCATAGTAGGTTTGTCTAGTGGGTTAACGGGTTTTAGCTATGACTGTGGGTTAACGGGTCAAAAGTGGGTTATCGAGACTAAAGCTTATTAGGATTGGGTAGTTTAGATTAGTAAACAAACGTTTTCAGATAACTGGCGTAATATAGATCATCATATTTAGAAAGTTTAATTGCCCTCAAGTTGGTTAACATTTATTTCTGTTAATAATTCAGTTTTACACATTTGAGTCGTGTTCATTATCATATGAATACCATTATATGTGCAGGTTGAAAAAGAGAAAGCTGCCAACAGAAAGTATTTGCAAGCTCTGGAGGATGAAGTACTATTGAATAGACCCCAAAGTGTGATAGATGGATATAATAAATGGATGAGCCGTGGAGATTATGCTGAGCCGTATGCTATTAGTGTTAATAAGAAGGTATTTCGCCATGCTGATGAGTCCTACTTTGCAATCAATGCAACTGACATAATGGAACTTTTGACATATCAAGAACTGGAGTGTGGCATCGTGACCCTTTTTGAGATGTAAGTAAATATATGTTTTTTATATGTAGCTAAATGCATTGTTTTTTCTCACATACATTTATGTTGGTATATCTTCTATGTTTAAATTAGATCACTGTATCATCTTAAGGGACACTCCTCACAGAACAAGGTTGGTTTCTTGAACCCTGGAATGATTACAGTAGATTCATGCTTTTATGAAAAGTAGGCAACCATAGATTACTTAACTCAATCATTGGCGGGTTACAAGTTTTATCTTGCACCGTATCTACATGGGTACCATATCTTACCATCTTAATTATCATTAATATATTATTCATTTGGTTATTATTTTTTCCCCTAAAACGTGTACACAAAATGCAGCCGTCATTATGTACTCTTCATAATATGCCCCAAACATGGAATGGGATTTATTTTGAATTCTTCTAAGGGTTCAAACACGAATGAGAAATGTTATAGGCTCGCTGGACTTGTGGGGTCGTAAGTGTTATCTTAAATATTTAAGATTTCACATTTGTTTCTATAAATTTTAACTCGCACAATATTATTTTCTTTTTAGTGTCGTTGGTAGTCTGAAGTGGGAATTTCCTCTTGTGAATCGCCAGCCGGGTGACTGGTAGTGTAAATATTATGTCATGAAATGGATGCATGACTTCGTCCTGAAATATCAAAACAAAAACTTCCCGATCATAGTAAGTGCTTGTTAATCTTGTATGTTTCTATAACTTCAAATCTTGAACCTTTTAACAGCTTTCCTAAGTAGCTAAGTACCATTTGCTGTATAGGCTAGTTATCTTGTATAGAATGGGCTTTCCTGGAGGAGTTGACCAGTTAAATACCTTACAAAGCCTACAGATTAGATTACTAGTATAATGAATGTTTGACCAGTTAAATAGCTTAATAAGCCCAAAAAATGAGCTTGGTTTACCTAACCAGTTTAGTCTTTGTTTAAGAATGTTTCCAGATGATACTTAATCCCTCGATAAGAACAGGAATATACATAGAAGCTTTAGATTATATAAGATACCTAATCCCTCGGTCGGAGTAGAAATATCAGATTGCTTAATATACTTAGTCCCTACATTAGAACACAAATATGTATAGAAGCTGCCTAAGGAAACTATTGCAGCAGAATCCAATTCTTCCAGAATTCGCTTTAGTATGCATTATCAGGTTGTTCTAGGTTGTTCTGTAAGCTTTAGAATAGTAAATAGTGCTAACCCAATGTCAACAACGATAAAACTGCATATACATTACTGATGTTTTCATTTTATTAAATTACTTGTAGGTACCGTGGAGTAACGAGCGTCCGTTAGAGAACAAAGAGTTGAATGCGATCATTGGCGCATGGTTTACATTGTGGCGAGATTAGACCTAGATAATTAAGTTGAATTCTAGTGTTTTTTATAGTTATTTGTTGAATTCTAGTGATTTAATTTGATTTGAATTTTGTATTTGCTTTATGTTAAGCTGAAATGAAAGTTGTCTTTATTTACTTTAATTTGTTGATTTTGACATTTTGGTCTATCTAACTCAGTTTATATATATTTGTTGTATTTATATTTCTTTTTTTGGTGGGTTAAATTTATAAATTTTGGAATTTATTAAAGAATTCCAAAAATATTTTTTTTTAAAAATGATTAAAAAAAGACAGGTTTTGAGATAAAAACATATCTTTTTAATCTATATAAAGACTGATTGAATTTTGTTATAAAGACATGTTTTGGGAGAACCAGTATGGAGACCAATTGTTAAGGAGACAATTTTCTTAAGGAGAGAACCGGTGTCTATTCTTCTTATAGATACTGGTTGTATAACCGGTTTTCATATATTTCGATCATGGAGATACCCCCCATGGGAGAGTGGTTCTAAAACCACTCTTTATGGGCTATTTTGACCAGTTTCTATGGCGTTTTTTGTAGTAGTGAGTTGATAATTCTTAAAAGAAATGAGAACCAACACCCTCCCAAACGAGGGCTTATATAGTACTTCATAGGGCTGGACCCTATAAGGGTTCCTTATGGGCCTTATTGGGTCGAAACAAAACAACAAATGGGCTTTAAGCCCACAACTTAGGCCCAATTAGCTTAGATAATTTTTGTAAACTAATACTTTCCAATACAATGCTCGGGAATAAGTAATAACCAACACTTATCAATAGTTGTCTTAGGAACCTTTTTCTTGATGAACTTGATCTTTAATTCGGTGTCAAAAGGGCTTTCATCAGCACTTCTGGATTCATCATTCCTATACAACTCATCAAAACTTACACTCCCTATCGATTTGATCCTAAAATCCTTCACAACCTCCTCATCAATTTGTTCTTGTACCTGCATAAGATGGTTAGTTAATAAAGGTGATTTTGTAATGAGGTTAAAGATCGCCAGTATGTTGCCCCTAAGAAGATTGAGTGTGATTATTCAGTCCCCTCAAAAGTCTAAGACTTTTGGGACTCTTTTCATAGAAGATTGAGTGTGATTATTCAGTCCCCTCAAAGGTTTAAGACCTTGGGACTCTTTTCATTATAAGTGAACAGAAGATTTAGAAATGAATGTGCTGACTCTGACTCTCTATTGGGTTGGGGGTAGCCCTTAACTTCACCACTCTCTCCTAGAGAAGTTTGAGAGTAGTTGCTTGCAGTTCCCATTAAATTTAATAAACTGTTACCTTATCAACATCAGCAGGTTTTGGCCAGTTTCCTAGCACCTCTACCGATTCGAAGGCATCTACACTCTTGGTGGTATCAGTAGTCGCCACTGGTTCCTTAGCATGCTGAGTCTCAGCGACTTGTTTCAGTGGAGATGATTCCCTGAAAATTTCTAAAGTCTTTGGTTGAGAGGAAGATGGGTTTTTCTTCTTCCTTGACTTTTTATCAGTTGGTGCTTTGGGCTGATTGATAGGATGCACAGAGTCCCGGATAAGGACTTATCAGCAGTGTCATCAGCATTCACTCTCTTATAGGAAAGGATCAAAGACTCTTCAGGCTCAGGTAAAAGTTTTGCCACTTTTACCAAATAAGAGATCAAAGCAACCTATAATGCAGATGGTGTGTTAAAAGTAGTGTAACATCCCGTATTTTTAGGTCATTTACGACGTCGTCTATTTTACTAATTATTTTCTTTCTCTCGTACGCGTTTACTTTTAATTCTTATTATATAGTTAAATCGCGTAAACAAAAAATCAACAATTAGCGTAAACGAACACCAAACGAATTAAAGTTTTCGTCAAAAAAAAATGTATTATTTTTACAAAAGTAATAATCAACTTTTTATATTTTATTTTTATTGGTTGCGTAAAACGTTTACGTTTCGCAATT
>BQNB010165751.1:2694-14186 GCA_026074375.1 Tanacetum coccineum | reverse complement strand
CTATGATTCTAGATGTATAAACTACTATATGGAGAGCTATCCCAACATCTAGATTACTTGGTCCGTATCACTAGATCCAATTGAATGATAGGTCGCATACAAAATCATGCAAACAAGTATGAATTGATAAACATAAACAAGCGTTCAACGATAAATTAAGCAATCGAGATATAAACAAAACCAAACATTTAGATCTTAATAATAACGGCTAATACCCAAAGGTATTAGCCTTCAAACATCATAATTAATACAAGAGTATTTGTTTTAGCAAAGGTAAACTAACCGAGTTAACGCATGATACCAAAAACTGAACGATTACAAAAGTATAAGAAATTACACGTTGTCTTCTATGGATTGGAATGCGTTGCAAGATCTCTTCTGCTCTTTTTCTCCTCTGAAAATCGACTTTTGTGGTTTAGCTATTGAGAATATGATTTAGCACCCTTAAAACTCGTTTTTGAGTTTTATATTTACAATGTCTGGAAGTCAGTTCGATACGGCATATACAATGGGTTAGATACGGCGTATTGGAGTTTCTTGGAGTAGGGACCACGTTTGATATCTTCCAGAATCTTCACATACTATATCTTCAATACGGCATATTGACTTCTTCTAGATACGGCGTATTGATCTTCTTTTCTTTGTGGTATTTGGTGAGTGCAGGCACGGATACTCCGTATCTTCCTTGATGAATACGGCGTATTGGTGTCAGAATAGTAATCTTTAAAATATCTTCATTTAAGCTCCAGAATGCGCGCCTTTTGCTAATATTCACCAAGTACTCCATAATTACTGTAATTCTCAAATACAAACAATTAAGTAACAATTCTTTGCAATAATTATACAAAATGAGTTAATTACATGGGATAAATGATGCTATAAAATAGACGTTATTTGATGTCATCAAATATCCCTCCACTTGAATCCTACTTGTCCTCAAGTAGCCTTTAGAAGATTATAAAAATGTATCCCTAAGGATATTTTTCATTAAAGCATTTATTTGATCAATTACAAGTACACAACCAAACACCTCACGAAATAGGAAGATGAAAACACTCAAATCACTCAACTAATCTATGTGTAACATGTAACTAATTTGCTCAATTGCTCGGTCGTAACGAGTATTCTATCATAAGCTTGGCAAGGATACACATCTCCACCGCTAAAGCTAAGGAGTAACAAGTTTATAAAGGTAAATATGGGTTTTTATGATAAGGCTTAGGGTTGATTACTCTAACTAATCTTTTTCGATACCAATATTCCAGACGGATGACAAAGACCACACATACACACCCGTAATAACGGGATAGACACATGTGACTGCTCAATCCCACCTCGAATAAGCTAAAGAGTAGGACTAGTAGAGTAATATATGGTATGGATCTTCTAACTTTCACCAATAGTAATAAACCAACAAGGCAGCTAAGACATGCATACATGGCCGTAACGACAGAATAGACATGCACGCTCGATTACATCCTCATTCGCGTAAAACCCATGGTTAATGATTAGGAAAGGGAAATAAATTGTTGTTAAATAAAAATTACGAAACAAATAGATTAAGTCTAAAATACAAGTTGCTAGACACTTTTTCTCGACCGTTACCATGATAAAGACACAACTATTTACAACGTCTTGATCATAGATCAAAAACAACAACCTAAGTTGGCGTTCCCGTAACGGTCAACTTCCCAATCATCCCATACTTTACATACTTTACAAGGCAAGTGGCGATATCTTCCACCTTTATACAATACTCTGCATCGTTGATTTTAAGACGTATCAACGAATAATCGATCCTTCGTGTAATTTCTTCGGTAGTTGCGAAACGATTATCTTCAAACTTTCCTTCTCTTTTTTGTTGTGATTTTTCTAATTTTTTGATTTTTTTTTGCTAACACTATACTACGAAACTCGGTGTAATTTCACCATCTTCACGATCATAATAATTCCGGATAATTCCTTCGATAATTCCTTCATTCTTCGGATGTACCATTAATTGCGATGGTAGTAAAAATACATGAGTTTTGACTATAATATACATTCCCATTTGCGATGTGCAAATTCTTCCAACCGTACCAAAGATAGAAAATTTTGACACAAGACTCGGGAAATACAAACTTTACACTTTAAGCAACTAGCAACTGTAAAATAAACTTAATCTAACAGGGTAGGCTAAGGTGTAACGAAACAAATAATTGGTGTAGTTCCTAAAGGATTGGCTCTACGGGTTGTTCTAGGGGTATCTTACTCTTAAATGAGAGTAAACAAAAGGGTTTACACGGGGGTTAACTAACAGTGTATTTAGTTAATATTACAACACGTAGAGGCTTTTTTGGTGTAATCCTAGAAATTTACCAGTTTAGAAAATGTCACTCTATCTATTTAAAATAGTACTTATTATTGTGGTCTCGAATAGACATACCAAGCCAAGTTTTAAAGTCTACAATATCACCGACACACTCATAATTTTGTAGAATTTGGGTAATCATTTGGAAACGGATAAGGCTAAATTCTCACAATATCTAACAAGGGTTATATGTGCGGGTTATGTAACTAATAATTTCACAGAAGTATGCTTAAAAAAATTAGGCATAATTTAAGCATTTTATTATGAAAATATGGACAAGTAAGCGTTCTAATTCTCCTCCCCCCACTTAAAGTATACAACTTCCTCGTTGTATAAATATAATCATTAAAAATGGGAAATTAAAAGAATTAGAACAAGAAACTCCCTGGGATTTGCTTGGTATGATCCTTCATGTTGTGTTTACAAGAAAATTATGTGTTGTAAAGGCGTCAGAATGCCAGCATGGCTACAACACACATTAAATTCCAAAATATAAATACTCTACCAATGTCGTCATTTTTGTTGAGAAGGTCCTCTATTAAGCATAAGAAAACAAGTGCAATTTCTATCTCCATGTATTCGTTGGTTAAACTAAAATAAAACCTAAAACTGTTACAGAATCGATACGCGTTCTATAACAGATACGCCGCTATGAAACTGTAAAAACAAACCTAAGTACTGGTCAGAAGTCGAATACGCCGTATCATATTTATGAATGCACCATATAGACAAACCTGATAATAATATCAAAATGCAGAAAATTCAAGACTAATTAACTTCGGTTAGTTCTAATACGCAATATTCATTGAGGTTGGATTAAGCTGTATCGACTAACTGGGACGACAAACTCGATAAAAAATAAGAAAATCATTCTGGGTTGTTTCCTGACTAGCACTTTTGTTTACAGAAAAAAGTCTTTAAGTTAAGGACTCTGCCTAATTTAATCAAATCCTTATAAATCAACTTAGGTCGAAACAAGATGCAAATGGCACATATAAAATTTTGATAATAAGAATTAATGACATCCCTTTGCTAAAACATTTTTGAATCATGACGTTAATCATTATGACAAAATCTTTTGTAGCGAAAGATTTACCTGGTGTGTCATGATTTGTTTCAATTGTTTTATCAAACTTTTGGGAATAAGTATCAACATTAACATTGATAACACTATCCAATGGTTTGATAGAAATGTCCTCTGAGGGTAATTTGACATTGATTTCATCAATATTATTGCACGTATCCAATTTTAAATCGTTGATAGAAATTAGCTTATAAGAAGATTAATTTTTGTCGTATATAAATGTGTAATCTTCATCATCGGATTCGGGAAATGATATTCTAAAATCAAAATCAGCTTTAATGGCGTTATGAGGACTTACAGTGGGTTCAGACGAGACTTTCGGGTCAGATGCCAATTCATCATTGTAGACGACAGCTAGGAAATCTACTTCAAAATCTTTAAAGAGGTCAATATCATCATAAATCTTATCGTACGTAGCGGTTTCCCAATTAAACATCTGACCAAACTTATGAGCTTTATCAGCCATAAGTTGAATGTACTCTTCCATGGTGATGTTAGGGTCGTCCATTTCCTGTAGTAAATTTGCTACGATAGAAAAGGTCAAATGAACTAATACGTTATATTCAGTAAACTAAATACGCCGTACTGATGTTAAAGTCAAATACGCTGTATTGGTTTTAGGAAAAATTAATACGCCGCATCCAAAAAGATGAATACATCGTATTGATTTTTCGACTCAGAAAATTACACCAGACTTTAACAATGCAGAAGAACACACAAACACACAAATATGCAAAATATACAATGCAGAAAATAAACCAAACACCCAAAATCAAGCAAACACAAAAACTAAACTAAGAACACGAAATTTAAACTAATCTAAATAACGCTAAACTAAATAAAATAACATAAAGTAACGAACATAAAAAACTTCACTACTGGCAAACAGAACGCCAATATATTGAGTGTCATTGTGCGTAGGTATTATTTGTTATCAAGTTTTACTATTTCTATATTTTGCCGACTTTACCTAAAAACAACACTAACGGGCAGTGTACCAGATCAGTTGTAGCTTCGTTGGTATGTAGGGTGTCGATCACTAAGAGCGAGAGCGATAAATTCTAAGTTACTAGTATTTTAGTATATAAATTATCTACGTTTAGTTATTATCTATGTTAATCTAAGTCTAAGGCTTAGGGAGGTTGAGTATGAGAGACTGGCATGAGTTGTGGGTTAATAAACTTAGGGTTTTGATGACTAGTAAAGTCATTAACCACACAATAAATAACTCAAAAAACAATAGAGAAGCAGTCAAGAAACTAATGTAAGGAATACATATCACCATGAATTAATCTATAAAAATCGGTTTGATTTATTAGTGCAATGATTGTCTTATCTTGTGGGGCATTTCATTCCTAGATGTAGGTGGTACCTTATTCCTAAAACTAGACACGCTAATTGTCACAATTGGGCGCATCCGCATTAAGCTAGCATTTGTTGATTATAATTATCTTAGAGATTAGTAATGGCGCTCTTTACTAAATCTTAGGCTCATCGAGACTTTACCCATTTACTACTTAATGCAATTTATTTATGTTAGTCACTGTCCAAATCCTAACCAATGGAATCAGAACGTCATTTATTGATCCTAGGGTCACCTGCTAGTCCAACTTGTTCACTAAACCAAAGGCAAGAATAGGGCATTCATTAGTGATCCTATGATTCTAGATATATAAATGGCTATATGGAGAGCTATCCTGGTTAATCTAGATTACTTGGTTCGTATCACTAGATCCGGTTGAATGAGTAGGTCGCATACAAAGCACACTAAGCGGGGGGGGGGGGGGGGGGAGGGGGGGGGGGGGGGGGGGGGGGGGGGGTGGGGGGGGGGGGGGGGGGGGGGGGGTGGGGGGGGGGGGGGGGTGGGGGGGGGGGGGGGGGGGGGGGGGGGTGGGGGGGGGGGGGGGGGGGGGGGGGGGGGGGTGTATAATTGATAACATAATAAGCAATATAACGATAAATTAAGCATATCCGAGATAAACAAACAAATATTAAAAAACTCCATTAAACATGGTTGATACCTAAAGGTATCAGCCGATAGTCATTGTGAAAAATATTTACACGGTTTAATATTGACGATTAAAATAAAGAAACCTTAACCGAACGCGTATTGGGTTGTGCGAAGATTACAAGATTTTTTCTATGATCTTGAGGCTCTTTTCTGACCTTCTATGCTCCTTTATTCGTCTGCTAGTCGACTTGGTGGTTTAGGGCTTCACTTGCATACCTAAAACTGAGTTTAGGGTTTTGTATTTATATAGTATGGAAATTGATAGATACGCCGTATTAGGCGATGTGGGATACGGCGTATTGGGTAATTTTGTGCAGGCTCCACGATTATAATGTTCCAGAATATTCATCAACCGCCTCTCAATGCGGCGTATGAAATCTTCTGGATATGGCGTATTGAGTCTTCTCGTCATGGATGTATTTGTGAAGTTATGGCACGGATATGGCATATTGATGTAAAAACTAGTTGGTTCTTCTTCGTTGACCAAAGTATTATATACGGCCCATTGTTGATGTGGATACGACGTATTCTTCAAAGTTAGGAAATGGTATTTTAGTTCGTCAAAGTCTTGGATACGGCGTATGCTTCAAAAATGATACGCCGTATAGGTTGTCAGAATCAATAGACTTTCTTAAAATCTTCGTTTATGCTCCTAAATGCTTGCCTTTTCACTAACTTTCACCATACGCTCGATATTTACTGCAAATAATAAATATAATAAATTAAGTATTAATTCTTATATAAAAGAAGAGCAATAAAGACGGGAAAAATGATGCTATAAAAGTAACGTTATTTGATGTCATTAGTGGCATTGGTGGTGGTGGTGATGGTGTGTTGAAAGTGAAATCAAGTGGAGTTATTGGTGAAAGAGTAAGGGTGATGTCCATAGGTTGATGTTCTTGTATAGGTGGTGGATGAGAAACTCTTGGAGGTGGTGAATTTGGTGAGCTTAAGTAAGCATTAGTTGATGGAGATATTTAGTAGATGGTGATGAATTGATCTTGGAAGCAATTGATGATGAGGAAGTATCTTTAGTGGATGGTGCATTTGGTGATAGGGGTTGTTGTTTTGGTGAAGGTGTTTTATCATCATCTTGTGTAAGATCAATGAACAATTTTCTTGGTGGAATAATTATGATTCTTGGTTTCTTAGAAAGTCTTGAGGTTGAAGCTTGAGGGGATGCCATGGAGGTTTTTGAGGTTGAAGATGAGTTAGGAAGATAATTATTTGAAAATGAGGAGTGGTAACCATTTTATTAAGAGAAAATGGTGTAAAATGGTATGGTTAGTGTTAATGTGTCCACTTCTAAAGAATGTTTGTATTTTCCGAGTAAAATAGTTGAGGCTAAGCAAAAGGGAGTCAAAAAGAAAAAAGAAAACAGTAATTTTTCTAGACTCAGGTTGCGGCCCCCTTACGTATATGGGTGGCCCCCTTATCAATCATGGGGCCTCCTTTGGGAGATCAGGGGGGCTGCCACCTGTTGTTTCCTAGGTTGCCCATATTTTTGTTTTCTGTCAATTTTGTGAGAAAAGTGGGAATTTAGGTCGTAAGATTGTAGCAAATCCTATGTTTATGGCTCACAAGACTTCATATTAATTAAATAAAAGTATGGAAGAGTAGTTTTAGGCATTCATGTGATCATATATATAATATGATAATTAGTTAGCACATAATAAACTATTAAGTGTGCATGGCATGTATATCAACTTTGTAATAAGCATGTAAGAATTTAATTAAGCAAATTCCAATAATAATAATTAATGAACGATAATTTCTATGCAAGTTTTAGTTATTCTGAATAATTCGAAATATCATCACACGCAAGCTAGTAAATGGTCTAACACATAATAGAAATAACACACATAATTAAACACGAGTGCTAAATAATTTATTCAAACAAGTTTATTAAGAAACTTAATGTGTCGTTGTGTGGTATTTATTTTTGAGATTCAAGTTTTAAATTTATATTTTGCCAACTTAACCAAAAAGAACACTTTAACGGGCAGTGTACCCGGTCGGTGGTAGATTCGTGGTAAGTAGGGTGTCGAACACTTGAAGCGAGGTTAAATCTCTCAATTTATTTATATTTTGGTTTATCTAATCTAATTTAATTTTAATCTAAGTCAAACCTATGCTAATCCTATGTTAGTTCTAATCCTAATTCTAACAGGTAAAAGGGGGGTTTCAGCCTGAGAGACTGGCACAGGTTTGGTTGGTGACTACAATCAATTCAAGACACTTTAACCCACGCAAGCAAATTAACAGAAGATAAAAGAGCGGTCGAGCCTTATGATAGAAAACTGTATTAGCCATCATCAATCCGATTAGAAGTTGGTTTGATTATTCTGTACAATGATTACTTATCTCGAAGAGGCGTATCATTCTTAGACTTAGGCTGGACTTCATCCTAAGACTTAGACACATTAATTTTGTCATAATTAAAGCATCCGCATAAAGCATCCTTATTACTTGATTATAATCTATCTTAGGGATTAAAGAAATGGTGATCTTGTTAAACCCTAGCTCATAGAGACTTTACCCACTTACTGCTTAAAGGCAATTTATACACTAGTAGTCCACTTGTCTAACTATCCTATGGAATCAGAACGTTATTTGTTGAATTATCTAGGTTCACCTTCTAGTCAACACGTTCAATAAACTAAATGGCAATATCCAATTAACTAGTTAATCCCAAAGCGTATCCTAGACACAGATTTAGAAAGACAATATTTGTGATCCTATGATTCTAGATGTATAAATCACTATATGGAGAGTTATCCCGATATCTGGATTACTTGGTCCGTGTCACTAGATCTAGTTGAATGATAGGTCGCATACAAAAGCACGTAAACAAGTATAAATTGATAAACATAAACAAGCATGCAACGATAAATTAAGCAATCAAGATATAAACAAAACCAAACATTTAGATCTTCATAATAATGGTAATACCCGAAGGTATAGCCTTTAAACATCATAATTAATACAAGAGTAATTGTTTAGCCAAGGTAAACTAACCGAGTTAACGAATGATACAAAAAACTAAACGATTACAAAAGTATAAGAAATTACACGTTGTCTTCTATGGATTGGAATGCGTTACAAGACCTCTTCTGCTCTTTTTCTCCTTTAAAAATCGACTTTTATGGTTTAGGTATCGAGAATATGATTTAGCACCCTTAAAACTCGTTTTTGAGTTTTCTATTTATAGGGTCTGAAAGTCGGTTTGATACGGCATATCCAAGGGATTGGATATGGCGTATTGGAGTTTCTTGGAGTAGGGACCACGTTTGATATCTTCCAGAATATTCACATACTATATCTTCAATACGGCGTATTGACTTCTTCTGGATACGGCGTATTGATCTTCTTTCCTTTGTGGTCTTTGGTGAGTGCAGACACGGATACGCCGTATCTTCCTTGATGGATACGGCGTATTGGTCTTCAGAATAGTAATCTTCAAAATATCTTCATTTAAGCTCTAAAATGCGCGCCTTTTGCTAATGTCTCAAAACTAACTCATATATTACATACATTCTTCAAATATAAACGATTAAGTAACAATTCTTTGTAATAATTATATAAAATATGTTAAATACATGGGATAAATGATGCTATAAAATAGACGTTATTTGATGTCATCAAATATCCCCCCATTTGAATCCTACTTGTCCTCAAGTAGCCTTTAGAAGTCTATAAAAAATGTACCTCTAAGGATATTTTCCATTAAAGCATTTATTTGATCTATTACAAGTACACAACCAAACACCTCATGAAATAGGAAGATGAAAACACTCAAATCACTCAACTAATCTATGTGGTAACAAATAACTAATTTGCTCAATTTCTCGGTCGTGACGAGTATTCTATCATAAGCTTGGCAAGGATACACATCTCTGTTGGAGTATGCTCGTGTCATAATAAATAATTATATGGCTAGACACATGTGAGCCTATGGGGTCACACACATATACACTGAGGTACCATTTATATATCGTGTTTATTGTATTTACGGTATATAAATAATCCACGTAACATGAGATAACTATCATGCTTCTAATAACTAAATATTGTACTTAGTTAATTGGACTTGGAAAACAAAAGAGGAGGCCCATATAAGCCCTATAGGGGCCGACCATTTATGGTCATATGGGAAGGGATAAGTTTGTTTGACCAATCAAATTTAATATGATTATCTCCTAATTGATCTTCTAATTAATTTGATTAACAACTTACCTAATATCTCTCCCCTCCTCTCCCCTATATTAAACCACGAACAAAACACACTCATAGGGAAAGTTTTTGTGTTCTTGTTTTCCCATTAGTTTGTATCTAGATTATTCAAGGTGAATTCCAAGGTTACGGGGTTAAGACTAGCATCAATTGGTATACAAGGAAGTGTAGTATGGATACATCATAGAGATGATCTCCATTGATCACTTGGTTTCATTTGGTGTTTCGTGTTAGGGTGAAGGTCACCGGTTGATTCTATCGATCACGCTACAAAGGTATTACTTTTCTTGTTTTTCTTTGATTCATCATATGACTCTATGGATCCGTTGATAGGTGCATTATCCGCTGCGTTTAATACTTGTTTATATGATAATCTTTTAATTCAGCACCTATAATCTCCACCGCTAAAGCTAATGAGTAACAAGTTTATCAAGGTAAATATGGGTTTATATGAGAAGGCTTAGGGTTGATCATTCTACAATCTTTCACGAAAAGTACCACCCTAACAATGCAGCTAAAGCATACATACATGGCCGCAACGATGGAATAGACATGTGTGTTCGATCACATCCTCATTCGAATTTAACCAACGGTTAGGATGGAGAATGTTATAGGGTAGGGATCTTCTAACTTTCACCAATAGTAATAAACCAACAAGGCAGCTAAGACATGCATACATGGCCGTAACGACGGAATAGACTTGCACGCTCGATCACATCCTTATTCGCGTAAAACCAATGGTTAATGATTAGGAAGGGGAATTAAATTGTTGTTAAATAAAAGTTACGAAACAAATAGATTAAGTCTAAAATACAAGTTGCTAGAGTCTTTTTCCTGACCGTTACCATGATAAAGATACAACTATTTACAACGTCTTGATCATGAATAAAAAACAACAACCTAAGTTGGCATTCCCGTAACGGTTAACTTCCCAAACATCCCATTCTTTACATACTTTACAAGGCAAGTGGCGATATCTTCTACTTTATACAATACTCTACATCGTCGATTTGTATCAACGAATAATCGATCCTTCGTGTAATTCCTTCGGTAGTTGCGAAACAATTATCTTCAAACTTTCCTTCTCTTTTTTGTTGTTGCGATTTTTCTAATTTTTTTGTTCTTTTTTGCTAATACTATACTACGAAACTCGGTGTAATTTCACCATCTTCACGATCATAATAATTCCAGATAATTCCTTCGATAATTCCTTCATTCTTCGGACGTACCAATAATTGCGATGGTAGTAAAAATACATGAGTTTTGACTATAATATACATTCCCATTTGCAATGTGCAAATTTCTTCCAACCGTACCAAAATAGACACAAGACTCGGGAAATACAAACTTTACACTTTAAGCAACTAGCAACTGTAAAATAAACTTAATCTAACAGGGTAGGCTAAGGTGTAAAGGTGTAACGAAATAAATAATTGGTGTAGTTCCTAAAGGATTAGCTCTACGGGTTGTTCTAGGGTTATCTGTTGGGAATTAAATGTGTTCATACTTAGTACTGCCAAGTCAAGAGTTAGTACTGCTCAAGTTACAACTGCCAGTATTAACTAGTTAGTACTGCTAGAAGAAAGTTAGTACTGCCAGTACTAACTTAATACTGCTAAAGGACTTAAGACTATTGCATGAAGATTAAAGACTGCTAAAGAGATAAAGATGTGTCAAGAGATTTGTATTGACTTATTCAGAGTATATTCTATATAGTTAGAAAGATACGTATAAGTTTAACATTATAGAAGATTTGTAGTTATCTTGTAAAGGACTCCTTAGTGTATAAAAGGAGATCCTAGGTTATGGTTTTG
>BQNB010165749.1:0-14186 GCA_026074375.1 Tanacetum coccineum | reverse complement strand
TATTTCTTAATAAACGAACATGAACAAGAATATTTGTTCGTTTAAGTGATCGTGTTCGTTTATTTGTCCGGCTAAAATTAAATGAACGAACGTGAACAAGGCTCCGTTCGTGTTCGTCCGGTTCGTTTACAGCCTTAATGCTTACAATTAATAGTGTCATAATGTACATCTCTTCTAAAAAAATTAGTGTTTTAAAAATACTTTTATTGTTATAAATCACTGAATGAGAACGAACTAGCAAAAAAAATTCTTATAAAATAAAGAGTACTAATGTATCCTTTTACTACTTGTTCCGACTTAATTTACTACTAACACAATCATGACAAACATTATAATTGACGATTTAGATGTAAAAAGATAATGAGTGAAGAAAAAAAACATATAATATTCTTTCGTACAAGAACAAATATGCATATAATTTAGGATATATCAAAACTTTAAAATAAACTTTGAGTATTAAAAATGTCAGAACCTATATTAAATCAAATTCAACTTGATAATATAATGCTCATAAGAGCATAAGGTGAGATTGGCACTGGTGTCATCTCAACGCTTTTTCTTATAACATCATAATCTATCACATCATACCAAACACTACTTTCTTATATAAAAGTGGTGTCATGAGAAAAAATAGTGTCATGTGTTCATATATAACTCACGCACACATGACACCAACAAAACAAAAATACAGCACAAAAAATAAGGGAAACATCGCCACGTGGGCTAGTTCTGATGGCGTGAAGGCCCATCAACCAACCCTCAATACGGGTGTGGCGCCCTAAGGTTCGACCGACGCGATGACATGAAGCCACAACACCACCATACCTTCCTCTCTAAGTGAGGAGGGTGTGTAGCGAAGAAAGGTGGTCGCTAGACCACTTCCATGTTAGCAAGAAAGTGCTAAACACAATCCTCGCATTACGACAAAACACTTTTTTTTGTTAGACTTAAAGTAACGAAGCTATGAAGAGAGAGAAAGAAGCTTTTAGGTAGACATTTTATTTTATTGATTTTGGTGTGTAGGTATTCATGTTTTGGAGTATTTTTAAATAATAAAAACTATAAAAGAATTGATGTAAGGAGATACAAAGTGTTGCAAAATTTAAAAGAATGTAAGAAAAGCTTAAATGAAGTGTTTTTTTGTTGATATGAAGTTGTTGAGGTGATGTGAAATTAAACCACACCCTTCACTCTAAGGCTAGATGTAATGACACAAAGCGATCGATGACACAACGGGGCGTCCAAGAATGGCATCCACAGTAGCAACATCTAATCCAGGCTGTCTAGCAACAGCAGCTGATGAACTCTCCCCCACCTTATACCTACTAGTGGGAGCAGTGAAACAAGCTCTCTTCCGAAGCGGCATATCCGCCTCGAGAATATCATCCCTGTGAGTAGTGGATGGTAATAATAGGGGTGGTGATGGTATCTCTGATGGATGGTGGGTGGATAGTGATGCAACTCTCAACCGAATCCTGGCTGCTCTATAGCCCAAAGGTGCCTCAGCATAAGTAGGACTATGGGTAGGTGGTGATGGTAGTGGTAAGGGTGGTGAAAGAATCTAGGGGAGTGGAGATGATAGTGGAGTAAGTGGAGATGGTGGTGGTAATAGAGGTGTAGGTGAAAAAGCAAACTCAGCAATGCGTGCTTCCATAGATGCTGACATAGGTGGCGGAAGTCTGATCGATATACTAGCCCTGCGAGGTCTAGGTGATGGTGGTGTGGGTGCAGACTCATCGGTCTCAAATGCCTTTGTATCCTCAGTTGAGGGAACATGGTCAATAGCAAGTACAACAAAAGAGTCGGCCGGAGCTAGATGCTCATCCTCTTCCTCGTCCTCTTCCTCGTCCTCATCCTCAGAGGCCTCCTCCTCATCCTCGTCATCAGCATCATCCCCGAAGGACTCCTCCTCCTCCTCCTCATTTCCTCCATCGGTAAGATAGTCAGCAGGATCCTCCTTGAGATCCTCGTTTGGATCCTCCTCCGGATCGGAGTCAGCAATGTAGCCCGATGATAGGGCTGTAGGTGAAGCATCAGCCGGCAGAGGTTGATCCTCAATAGGTGCCTCAGCGTCAGATGGTACCAAGTACTCTGGGTACTCTGGTCCAGGTACATAATCTGGTGAAGGTGGGTGCTCAAGACCAGGCACGTAGTTAGGAGATGGCGGGTGCTCAGGTTCAGGCACATAGTCTATAGATGGTGGTGCCTCGGCAGGTACCTCTGGCTCCTCATTAGAAACCCACTGGAATATCCATGGCTCGGAATCAGTATAAACAGATGTGTAGGTAACCGTCGATGATGAAGACATGATTGTTGTAACAATAAATAAACTTATATAAGTATATTATTTAAGACCAGTATAGTAATGTATGTAATATAATATAAATACGTATATAGGTCATGAAAGCATCTAGTATAACCAACTAATGCAACTCAATAGTGTATGTATGTCCCGTGAAAAACATTTGTATGATGCAATGTTTGAAAATGGTTATAGTCCAAGCAAAACATTTGACCTGGTTCTCTATAACCTTTGCTCTAGATACCAATCTGTAACACCCCCAAATATGGTCGTAGCGGAATATGGGTCTGAGAGTGTTACATCATAGATCAATAGCACAAGATATGAGAAAGACCTCTATATGAGTCGTTTGAAAATGATACATTGGATTTAATAAACTTGTTTTTTACATAAGCCCAAAGCTTAACTTGTTCATCCTTGTAAATGTAAAAGATTTTAATACATAACAAATACTAAAAAATGTAATGCACTTAAATCTCCATGCAATATGACTCTCAAAATGATGACCACCAATGTATCCTGGTTCTTGTACCTTATTGACCTGAGAAAAACACGCTTTAAAACGTCAACATAAAATTGATGAATTCACAGGTTTAAGTAATTTATGAAGAAGGACCACAAGATTCAAGGAAGATTTCGCAAGTGTATGAGTAAAGTACAAATACCAGTATCACAAACATTATATTACGCCGCTGCTAAGCCATGACACTGAAAGCTAAGCTACAACATATATGTATGCAAGTTAATGCAAATAATGTGCCTGTGTAGATGTTCAACCCGCAACATCCAAATTGTTTCGACATGGTATACATTCATCGTTTCGGTACCACCAAAACTAGTGAGCATTACTCACCCGAACGGGGATGTCAATCCCAAATAGATCTATTCATAACATTCGCGCTTACAGTCTAGTAATTAACAGTTCATGATTCATGAGCATAGTGGGTTATAGCTACTTAGGCAAACTCGTAATTTGTTTAAAGTGTACTTGCGTCCAAATGTAAAACAATGTATTTTTCAAACCCCAAATTCGTAAATCATTGTAATTGTATAAAAGTGGGGCTATGAACTCACCTCAAGTGAATGACTGATTATCTAAATCAAATAAGTAAATCGTCTCGCGAAATCCGAATGCAACCTAGTTAATTATTGGCCGTATAAGTATAATGTATTTAATGTAAATACAATATCACATGTTATATAGTTACACCACCACCTAATAGCTTTTATTTAATTTGAAAAGTCAAAACAATGTTTAAATCGTACATGTAAATGAATGTTTATGTATTTGTATTTATAAAATAAAATGTAGTATTTGTCCGACAATTAATTATTTGTTAATAATATATGATTTAATATTTTTATCAATTATATAATGATATTATATAATTAGTTTAATTGCTTTTATAAAAATAGTGCATAAGTATAAAAATAGTGCATAAGGTTTTATAAACCTTATATCTTTATGGTTTGAACTCCATTTTACATGTTATTTATACCCATGGTTTCATATTAAGAAAATCTATCAAAATTTTATATTTATAATATTTTAACTTCTGATGAACAATAACTTTCACAGTTTTTGTAAAAGATTTAAGACTACTTTTACGTATTTAATTGTCGTAACCTTATAAAAGTCATAACTTACTCATTTTAATTCCGTTTCGCGTGTTCTTTATATATATGAAATCGTGACGAGAAAAAATATTTAAATAAAATATCCATTGTTTTTATAAAATTCTGTGTCGAACACAGTAAATCAAAACAGTTTTATAAAATTACTTATATAAACTTAAAACTTATAAAACTTGTATCTCATTCGTTTTAATTCCGTTCTTAGAGTTTCTTATATGTTTGGAATCCATGACATGTACTATCATTATAAAATATTTATAAAATTCCATCAAGTCTGTAACAGTAATGGTTGTTATAAAATAACTTTTATAAAAACACTTTTAGATATTTAATTATCGTAAACTTGTAAAATTCATATCTCCTTCGTTATTGAACCGCTCCTCATGTTATTTATAGTTTTGGAAAGCTCATAATATTTAATATCACAAAAAAATGTCTTTATAATTTTATCAGGTACGAAATAGGTGCAGTTTTTATAAAATTACTTTTATAAAAACACTTTTTTGGTAATCTTGTAAATGTCGTAACTTCTTCGTTATAGCTCAGTTTTTCGAGTTCTTTATATGCTTACAATCCTTATAATATGTACTATTCTAATAAAATGTTTCCATAATTTTATAAAACCCGAATTCTAACAGAAAGTTCAAAATAGTGGGTTTTTATATAAAGTGTATATATTAGTTTTTATAAATCTATTACTTGATTAATTTTGTACAAGTCCTTTACAATACTTTATACCACATGTCTTGTATATTTTAAATCATCTAGATTGTGTCCATAATGATTGTCCAAGATAAGATGTCCTCACTCTATTTGTGTATAAACTTGATAATTAAACTTATTAACAATTTATTTATAAACTAACCATATAATTTAACCAACAATTATATATAGTATTTTACTTGTGTTCCATCACATTTTTAACATCATTTCAACATATAAATAAATAAATTCGAATCCCATATGCTTGTAATATTTCATAAATCATAAAAACAAACCTAGGTGGTGATTAACATAATAACATGTATGTAAAAATAAGTAAATGAATAGATGGAAAGATTAGGGTTCAAGTAAACCTTAGAGAAGTGTATGAGAATGGAGAACACAAGATCAAACCCTAAAAATCAAACCCAAAATATAAACCCTAATCAAGAAACCCTAGTTTACTTCTTGATTACAAACCCTTGCAAACTAATACCCAATCTTTCAAACCACCTTGTAACACCTTAGATATTATAACTAATGAGCCTTGTATACTTGAAAAATTAACACTATGAACACCCTAAAAACTCTAAATCAGCCATGGGTTTTTAAGTGGAGTTTTAGAGAGAGTTTTGTTTACTTGCTAAAGGAAATGAAAAGTGTTTAAGAGTTTCTAGGAGGTCTAATTTATACGGCAAGTATTAGAGAAAACAACTAGCTAATATCATGGTTCAAGATTAGTTTAGTGTACTAAGGGTACAAGTGCTCTCATCCTCCCTAGGAAGAGGGATGTCCTTAATGAAAGAAATGAGCATGTGCTTATTTGAAAGTGAAATTTGAATTTCCTATGTGTTTTATTAATAGGAATCCGGCCATAGTGGATAAGTAGGCAGTGATTTATTAATTTTTGTGTATTGGGTATAAAAGTGGGTATTTGTTTGAGTATAGATGGGTATTGGTGCTTCCGGGTATGTCTAAATGTATTTTATTGCGAAGCGTAAGCATTTTACGTAACCAATAAAAATAAAATATAAAAAGTTATAAATTATTCTCGTAATAACTATATAACGCTTGCTTGACGTAAACTTTTACTTGATTGGTGTCCGTTTACGTTAAATGATGATTTTTAGTTTACGCGGTTTAACTATACTATAAAAATTTAAAAGCAAACGCGTAAAAGCCTAAAAATAAATAATGACAATAATTGAGTTGGGAAATGACCTGAAATAACGGATTGTTACACGTGAGATTCGCTCTCTTGGCTAGAGGGGTATTAGCTCAAAGAAAAGAAACTAGGCCGGTTCAGTTGCATTGGTCTTGGGCCTGGTAAACGGATTGGGCCTGGATCCGAGGGGTTGCTAGGCTGGAGCATAACTTAGACTCGTCACTCGTGGACTGGAGGTGTGTTGGGTGTTGTCTAAGGCTTTATCCGGGTCGTGGAGCGGATCTTGGAATCGGGGCAGCAGCGGGTTAAGGGTTCGGATTTAGCGGGTCAGGCTGTGGAAAATGAACCTTTGAGATTTTGCTTCCAAAGACAAACCCTCAACCACTCGGCCAGATCATTTTGTATTATTCGGATAGACTTGATATTCTTTTGGGTTAAGTACGAAAATAGGTAACGTATTTTCCCAAATTTTCATGTCTATGTTACGAACTTTGTAATGTCCCATTACCATCATTAAAACTTTTGAATCTGTTTCAAAGTTATAAATTTCGTCCCATTTTACCGTTGGTAACCTGGAAGAATGTTTAAGATTGACATGGTAATGAGTACCTAACCCAAATTGATAACATTGTTGGTGGAAGAATTACAACAGGAAGCTCACAAATGCGTAATTGTGAATTAACACAAAAACGGTTTGATTTTGATAGCTAGGGTTTGATTTTTATATGTGTTTTTTATTTGGACTTAACCCTAAATAAAAAGATGATATAACCTTTAGAAAACCAATCCAATCAGGTCAAAGACAGGTCGATACTAATGAGGTGGTTATATTGCTTATGTTCACCGGTTACAACAATTTATAATGATGGTAATGAGATATTACAAAGTCCGTTGCCTATATGTATAAATTTGAGAAAGTACATTGCCTATTTTTTTATTTAATTTTATATTATTTTGTAAGAAAGTTTGATATAATAAGCTATTTTTTGTTACATTTTTTCTTTTAAACACTATTCGTGTTGGTCATGAGAGATAGTAATTTGTCTATTTGTGATTTAAAATTTTGATAGAGAAAAGATGTTTCGCTGATGATAAGACTTTGGATAGAAATTAGCATCAAAACATAGGTCTGTGGATCTGTCAAATATGTCTGCTCAATCACACTTAAAACCAAATATGTCTGCTCAACTATGCCATTTATAAATCATCAAATTTAAGAGCTAAACTCAAATAAACTCCAGCAATTCAAACACACCATTAGATTTCTAAACTTAATAAGCATTTACAGAAGACACATCTTTAATTTTGAAATACTTTTATGATTACACCAGGAATACATATTTTAAAGGGAAAAGCAAGTCACAATCAATATATCATTTAAAGGGAGTAGGATAACTATTGATGCAGCAATCAAACTTGTTAAAAGTGAAATCGAGAAAGAAATAGCAGGCAGCGAACAATTAGAGTGACATTAGTTTGTCATCCGAGCACATCAAAGAGAAAAGAAACACACTAAGCAGGTTATGGGTTTATAAGAAAGACGAAGTGTGACAAATTAGTGCTTTCTTTTTTACACGGGTTCGTTTGACAGATTATGTTATAATACTCGTGTCTGGGATTTTAGATCCCTCGCCCACCAAAAGGATTTGATAATCTGGAGTTCAAATCCCTCCCTTAATTCTTCAACTAAACACATCTTATGGGATTCCATATCTATCCGCACAACCAAATGCCCCTAATATTAATAGGTATTAAAGAAGGAAATAGGTTATAAATGAACAATAGATAATAATTGCAATCCAATAATTCATAAGTTACTTCATAGATATAGCTAGTAGTCATTTCCTTTGTGTTGTAAACCAAAACAAGTTCATGGAAAGATAAGTGCGATATATTTACATAATAGCGTTCTTTTGCTCACATGGTATGCCAACCAATAGCTTCGACCTACACCATAATTAAAGACCTTCAAATCCTGAAGAGTAAATACAAGAGACTACATCAAGATTCATAATAAACCACCCACACTTGATTGGCGCATTCAACTTTCTCTAATAAAGAATATATAAAATTGGGGGAAAGAAAAACTAACCCCATGGGGTATGGTAGTCGTAACCCACACAATTGACTCTCTTACTCCTAGGCCTCATTCCGGTAAATTTGTCACCCATGGGATCTTTCCAATTATTAACTACATGTAGATAGTAGATATTAAGACAAGATATTATCAAGTAAGTTTATCACCCATGGGATCATCCCAAAAATGAACTGCATATGGATTTAGATGTGTTTAGACTTTAGACAAGATGTTATCAAGTGATACAAAAAATTGATTAGAAGCAAACTTTAAATTTCTTCGTTTGGGTCAGGTCAACCCTGCAAACACTTTCTTAAGAATTATTTTCTATTTCAATGTTAAATACATATACAAACATTAAATTGTTGCAATAATCGCCTATTTTTTTTTACAACACTACGCGCACTACCCACTCGATATGAATCCTAGGTATGCCAATTTGATAACTGAGGATATACATACCCTAACAGAATTCAAGATAAGTGTAGGCTAACCTGGATGATAAGGCGTGCTAGACTTCCATTGTGTATCTTGTCTTGTACCTGCATGCATGTAAGATCAGGCATAAGACACTAAAAAAGGAATTCAATATGTAAGCAAAAACTATACTACACAAATATTAATATGATTCTTTATATAGAATGAATAACAAGGTTATAAGCATTGTGCAACTTTCGACCCCTTTTTGAGAAGGTTAAAATAGTTTACCCCTCGCACGTGGTCAAATGGAATAACCAAAATCAACCTATTTTTACTTAAACTTGCCGACATTGCAACATCTACGAAATGTTTCAACACTGATATAGGAATGCAACTAACAAGCAATGTCACATGTTAAAGAAGTGTTGCATGCACAAAATGTCTTAAATTCATGATGACATATAACCCAAATAATCACTTACCACGTGGTGTACGATCGGTAAGAACAAATTTGTTCAATGATTTTCGACCATCGGCCCACTTGAGTTTAACTTTTGTTTCATAAACACCGAATTCCCCATCTTCCATGGCCTCTACGGTCATGTGGAAGTAATAATTAGTCTTGTTCATTTTTATATATGAACACTCCATAAACTCATAAGAACAGAGGTTGTCGGCTTTGCCTGGCTTAACATGCTAACAACAAACATATGTTCATAATTAGTGCAGCAACAAAAATAAATAAATAGAACATATAAACTGAAATTAGCCGAGTGAAAGAGAATGCGAGCCATACCTTATAAATTAGCTCATTGAAGGCATTAATTGCAAAGCAACCGATTAGTCTAACAATAGGATTATCAACATAAACTGGAATTCTTTCTTTCTCATAATCATGAAGACTAATTGAGCCAAGTCCAGGCTGCGACATGCATGAAATATGTGTAAATAAAAATATATAAACTTCCAGACGATTGGAAGAGGAAAGAACTTTCAAAGCTTATACATACAATATCTTTATCGAACTCTCGGAACTCCTTCCAGATTTTCTTCTCATCCTTAGTCAATGGAACATCATCAGTCTTAGGGTACAGCCTGAGTGGCTTCTTCAATGGTGCACAACAATGATCTGTAAGGGGAGAAATATACCAAGTTACTGTCCATGTGTAATTAACTTAATGATCCTTTGATATTTGGCCTTAATTTATCCTCGTGATCCCACCACTTACATTTCTAAGAAAGATAAAACTGACAAAATAAAAATGAGCGAAAAGAGAAGAATTTATTTACTTTTCTGTTGGATCAAACAAACAGTTGATCAAGATCATCAAACCCATCATAATCATACTGAACCATGCTGATTATGTATTTAAGTATTTGCATCAAAAGTACATCATATGCAGTGGCAAATAACATAAGCATACCAAACCATTAACAAAGAAAAGTTACTTTTCAACTTCGCTGACCTATAAGAAAAATGACATGTATAAGATAAATGGCCAAACTAAAGAATAAAAATGCATACCACGGCCCTTGAATGAGCACTTGTCCTTTCTCGTGGCAATGGATGGTTTTACGGCTGTAAAGTCTTTAGCAGTGGCCGGGTCACTGAAATAATAAATAGGATAATGTTGTTGAATTGTATCGCTACAAAAGTACAGCTTTCTTGCTTTTATAGTAAATTATATGTTTTTCTCTATCAAATGAGAAATCGCGAAAGTACATTAATTCAGTGAGTTTGTTATTTGTTCCATATATTTACATCTGGTATAGAATTCATATAAATTGTGAGAAATACATGTTTTAGTGAAAAAAACGTGACAAAACACTAAAGATCATGTGAAAAATAGCTTATCCAAAATATTACAATACTTTTAGTGAGTTATAAAGAATGGAGAAGCATCAGTGAAAAACATAAGTTATATTTTGCAAGCGGTTTTGTAATTTCTTACTGAAACATGTATTTCCCACATCATCCCAACTTTCAATGAAATCTAATAAGAACAACTGAACAAAATAACGGTTTGCTAGCATTTAAAAAGATTTAGCGAGAGTGACTAAAGCTTGTACTAATTACAAGGACGTGAAACGTACTATTGCCAGTCAGGCGGGAGTTCCTCGAGCACCTTATAGTCTTCAGCAAGAGATTTAATACAGCCCTCAGCAGATTCCAAGTCCATTAAATATTCCTCGTCATTCTTTTTGGTCTCGAAATGCTTCCTAAGATCAAGTGCCTCCCTTATGAAACAATATATCTCCCATGGAACTATTTTAGATCCTGGCATCGCTGATTCTGCTCCCATCAAACATACAACATAGACCTCAACTCAATTGCTAACTTTGTATTCAACATATTATTATTATCGACACCAAA
Organism: Tanacetum coccineum; assembly: GCA_026074375.1. NCBI lineage: Eukaryota > Viridiplantae > Streptophyta > Magnoliopsida > Asterales > Asteraceae > Tanacetum > Tanacetum coccineum. The sequence continues at coordinate 3,511 of BQNB010165749.1, read as the reverse complement.
AGAATGACCTTACATACCAGGTAACTCCACGCTACAACGTTTTCTAATTATTGGATAAATAGTTGGTGACTTGACTGACTTCACAGTTTTGCTGCTTCCAATCATGCTGTCTGACTGAGTAATTAATCCCATGAGAATAACACAAGACATAAATAAATAAAAACTTGCATATGATGGAGCAAACAAATAAATTTTGTGAGTACAATCCTTATTTATAGGTGAACGCAAGTAACCTTAGAGATTTTTAAAAAACCTGTTAGGAATTTTGTGACTTTTAGTTACAAGACATTGTTTGCAAGGAACAACTTGAATAGAGTGTATTTATAAGTAACACTAGAAAGACATAAATACTCAAAATATGCAACGAATACTTATCTGATTCGAATTGGAATGAACAATGAGATGGAACAAGTTCATGTTTTATTTTACTACCTCAATTGCTTTATATTGTTCAAGCAACTTATTATTATTAAGCGCCCATATCTATATTCTAATACTACCCACCAATGAACCATAACCATTCAACCCAAACTAATTTGTTAATTTTTGGGCAAAAACAAAATTACCTAGAGTGAAGCTAAGGGTATGTTTGGTAAAATTAGTGGTCTTAGAAAAGTGTTTGGTGGCGTGGCTATACTAGTAATTATAGAGTGTAAAATGACAAAGCTAAACGCTGATGCTAAATGCTTCTTCGAGTAGCGTTTTTAGGAAGAAGAAAAAAAACGCTCTTAAAAGCTCATTGCCAAACATACCCTAAAGTTTGTACCACCCCTAACACAAGCCCAAATCAACCAGAAGGAACATATAATATATTAATAATATGCTTACGTCAGCAGACGAAGTCTTCAAAATCTTCTTTTTAACTGGTAATCTGTTGATAAAAGATGAAAACCACAATTAATAGCACCAAATCAATCGATCAAACACGAATGCAAACAAAAAAGTAAATACCTAACGCGAGCCATAGCGATTCCAAGCCCTAATTCCCAAATCTAATCGAGTGAGTTGTGGTTCTGGATAAGAATATTTATACTTGTATCTTTGGGAAAGTTTCAACTTTTAGTCCCTGTCTTATTCTTAATTGACAAAATCAATCCCTGTAGTCACTTTTTAACTGCAAACCGTCTTCTTCAATTCCCCCTCATCTCCTTTTTTTAATTCTCCATTCTATAAAATTACATCAAAAACGCAATAATTAAACAATAGTAATTTGATACAAAAGAGAATGAAAAGATTGTTACCCGGCCTGGTGTGTATGTATTTATAACTGATCGGTATCAAGAAAGAAGACAAAGAAATCAATTATTACAAATCTTCTTCTTGGTTCAGATTAGCAATTCCAAGATCTGGGTTTACGGGTGAACCTACTGGGTGGTTTAGGTAAGCGGTAGTGGGAGATGATGGTGGTCGTTGGTTATGAAGCAAGAATGTACAAATATGGGTTGTTGATATTGAAATAAGGGAATTTGTTTTCCATATTCGGTTACAAGACAACTGCAAAGACAGATAGAGGTTTTTTTTCTCTATATAACCGTTTTGTTTCACCGGTGGTCTTTTGTTTTTATCGCAACATTTTCACCCTGTTTTTGAGTTAAAAATTTGACAGAAAATAAAAGAAAAGAGAATTTTTTTTTTTTCCTGAGTTTTTCCTTTTAAGAGTGGCAAAAGAAATGAATAGGAATGCGAGAGAGATTTTTTTTTTAATTTTTTTTAGAAATATATTTCGTAAAGATTTAACATGCTCTTTTTAAAATATTTGACGTTAAAAGGTTTGGGTACCATAACTTGAAAGAGGGTGTTATGATGACGTGGCGCGTGTTATTTCCAAATTATGACATCACCCTTTCAAGTTAAGGCTGGTGTTGATGACCAAGTTAAGCCATCAACTTGCAAACTAACTTGGTTTTTTGTGTGTTTATGTGATTAAATAAAAAGAAAATAATAAAATGATGGTCCCAAAAGTGATGTTAATATAGTGTTACGATTGCAGGAGTTTTTTCGGGTGTTATAGCCTTGGGTGTCATAACGTCCGAACCGGCTTTATGGTGACATTACAGCCGCGTTGTCGAGGTTATGACACCGGTTAGCTGCGTTTTTGTCGGGCATTGATTCGCAACCACTAACTTGCGTTTAAACGCACCCTTTCCTTTTCTTTCTTTTTTGGATTTAAATTTATTATTGGTGTGAGTTTTTACAGTGTGTGTGTATGTTTTATCTGTTTTTCGCGGTATGTCGTGAGGAAGAAGAAGGGTCTTTGTGGTTTTGTAACTTTTGGTCATGTGGTTTTGCAGCTTGTTGTGTATTTTTGCTTTATTTTTACTTTTGGTCCTTGGTTTTTTTAGTGTGCTCGCAAAAGTAATTTATTTATATAGTTTTGTAACTTTTAAAAAGAAATATCATTTTGTATTTTATTTGATAAATGAAAATATATTTTGTTTAAATAAATGTGAAAAAAAGTTGTAAAAAACGGTGGGTTTCAAAAGTGGTGTTAATATATGTTATGATTGTAGGTTTTTTTTTGGGGTGTGTTAGTGTTATTGAGTTAAAGTTGATGTGACGGTGTTATTGAGTTATGACACCTTAGCCTCTTAGTGTTATTGAGTTAAAGCTGATGTGGCAGTGTTATTGAGTTATGGTACCTAGCACTTTATGAGGGATATGTATGGTGAAGAGCTCAAGCTCCTCATTTAGGTCCCACCGGATGTCATCTCATCTTAACATTCCACTTTAAAATACCTCTTCACTCATAAATATACATTTAACCTCCTCATTTGGGCCCCACCCACACTCCCATTTAGTTATAATATATATTTTTGTGTTTTGTTCTTTTCTTCCTCGACATTATTATTTATTAACCGTTTCACTGGTGCTCTTTGTTTTATTGCAAACATTTTTAACAGCAGATCAAACTCCCTTGCATGTAATACTAATATATATATACGTTATATATTATATATATAGTATATATATATATATATATGATATATATATATATATATAATATATATATAAGTAATATATATATACAGCTATTATATCTTGAGGAGAAGCCGGAACATTAAGAAATTTTTATTGTTGAGAATATTTTATTTTGAGAAGATTTTCAAAAACGATAGATTTTTAACTTTGATTCAAGGTTTTTCAAGCGTATAACTCATTTTAATGTGATTATAATCCAAAATGTGTAAAAAAATTTGAATCAATGTTAAAAATCTCTCAATTTTGCAATATAAGTATAATACTGAATCATCTGTACAAATTTAATGGATCATTACCATAACTCGATTTTAACTATGATTTGTTAATCAAATTTGTTATTTATTGATTTGATTCACTATTAAATGATTAATAATGTTTACTTGTGAATCAAATAAAAAATATATGAACCAATGGCTCAAAAGAAGATTTCTCAATCTTCTCAAAATAAAAACCTTCTCAATGGAGCTAGAGCCTACTTGAGGGTGGGTAAAAATTGGTCCAAAGACAATCTCCTCATAGTTAACTTTTCTAT
>BQNB010165748.1:0-14186 GCA_026074375.1 Tanacetum coccineum | reverse complement strand
AATCAAAAATATGGATTTAGTGTGTGTGTTTATGTGTGCCGTGGACAAGGAGAGCAAAAGAAGGAGAGAAAATGTTTTTGGTGAGGCAAGGAATGTATGCAATGACCAAAGTCTTGCAAAGTGAGGTTTATATAGTGTGTGAACTAGGGTTTAGGAAATTTTTGGAACTAGGAATGGGTGACTAGCAAAAAGAGTGAACCAAGGACCTCATGGTCCTTATGGTTCATCCGATGTAGGCCAAGAAGGGGGGGGGGGGGAAGGTTCAAGCAAAGCAACTAGCCATGGTTCCTTGTTTAATTCAAATTCCATAGTGCTATAGTGGTCCAAGGGTATACATGTGAAGTGTGCCTTTGGCTTTTAGTGAGGATAAAACAGGCATGTCACTATCCTTTCTTAATGCATGCATGTGATGGTGTTTTGTCTTGAAAATTCAAAAGATGCTCTTGATTTATTTAAGTGTGTGTATGCATGTGTTTTGAGTATAGGGGGAGTTTACACGAAAAGATTTCGAGTTTCCGGGGTTTCGTTAGGTCAAAAACGCGAAAAACGCAATTAAGACAATAAAGCGTAAAAATAAATATCGAGAGCGATCGTAAACTACAAAACACTTAGAAAAGATAAAATAACTCATATAATATCTAAACTAATGAATATCCGATGCCAGAACGCGTCCGATGACGTTTTTTTAGATTTACGCGAGTTTACTTCTCGGTAAACCGCCAGATTCAAACGTAACGTATAAAAGTAAAAAATAATTGTCGAAAAAGTTTAAAATATTGACCTGAAAATCTCGGGGAGTGACATTCTTCCCCCGTTAAAGAATCTTTGTCCTCAAAGGTTAATACGTGGACGAAGGGTTAACAAAAAGATGATGGTACTTTTTTTTTCATTTGGTCCTCGCGCTCACAAGTAAACTCGGGCCCTCGTCTCGAATTCCATTGGACCTTCACGATTGTAATGCGGCTTTTCTTTAGCCGTTTAACTTCTCAATCGATAATTTCAACTGGTCTTCAATGAAATGGAGCTTGTCATCAATCTGGATCTCATCTAATGAAATAGCTAGGGGTTCGTCTACGAAACACTTCTTCAGATTGGAAACATGAAAAGTATTATGAACTCGGCTTAACTGCTCAGAAAGTTCAAGTCGATAAGCAAGCGTTCCTACTTTATTAATAATCCTGAAAGGTCCTATATAAAGAGGGTTCAGCTTCCCCCGTTTGCCGAAACGTATCACCCATTTCCACGGCGACACTTTCAACATGACATTGTCTCCAACCTCAATAATCTTCTCAGTTGTTTCATGAATAATTTCTGGACCAGTGAGCTGAGCGTCCTCAACCTCAGCCCAACAAATAGGCGATCTACATTTTCGGCCATAGAGAGCTTCAAACGGTGCAACCTTGATACTAGTGTGATAACTGTTGTTGTAAGAAAACTCCACCAAAGGTAGGTGTCTATCCTAACCTTTCCCAAAATCCATCACACAAGCACGTAGCATGTCCTCTAAGGTTTGGATGGTTATCTCACTCTGACCATCAGTCTGTGGATGGTAAGCCGTACTCATATCCATTTGAGTACCTAGGGCTTTATTTAGTAATCTCCAGAAATAAGATGCAAATTTACTGTCCCAATCAGAAATGATCAAAACCGGCACTCCATGCCTCGAGACTACTTCTTTCAAGTATTGCTCATTAACTTCTCCATTGATTCGGTCTCCTTCATTAGTAAGAAATGAGCAGGTTTTGTGAGTCGGTCAACAATTACCCAAATTGTATCTTGACCAGTTGATGTTTTTGGTAACTTAGTTATGAAATCCATAGTAATGTTCTCCCACTTCCATACTGGGATCACGGGTTGAACCAACAAACCGGATGGTTTTTGGTATTCGGCCTTGACTTTGGCACATGTCAAACATTTACTAACGTAGGTGGCAATCTCAGCCTTTATATTCGGCCACCAATACAGCTTCTTTAAATCTTGGTACATCTTGTCTGATCCAGGATGTACCGAATACTTTGACTTATGCGACTCGTGCATAATCAACTCTCTTAAATCACCAAAACAGGGTATCCAACTTCTCTTATTTAAGCACGACATTCCATCAGTATGCGGCTCTAGCTTCTTAATCATACCACACAGATCTACTGTTCCATAATTCTCCTCCTTTCTCGCCTCAACCTGAGCTTCTAAGATCTGCACAGGGAGGTTCAGACTAATCGTCAAAACTAAAGCTCGAACTCGTAGTGGTTTAAGCCATTCCTTTCGGCTCAAGGGATCCGCCACCACGTGATGATAACGTATCTCGCAGTCATAATCACTCAACAACTCTAACCATCTACGTTGTCTCATGTTTAACTCTTTCTGATCTAAAATATGTTGCAAACTCTTGTGATCAGTGAACACAACGCACTTTATGCCGTACAAATAATGTCTCCACATTTTGAGAGCAAACACTACAACTCCAAGCTCTAAGTCATGTGTAGTGTAATTCTTCTCATGAATCTTAAGTTGGAGTGACGCGTAGGCTATGACCTTCTCCTTTTGCATCAAAACTGCGCCTAATCCTTTACGAGAAGCATCACAGTAAACCACGAAGTTTTCACTACCTTCGGGTAAAGCCAAAATTAGTGCACTACATAACTTCTGCTTCAACAGTTGAAATGCAGCTTCTGCCTTTTCACTCCAATCAAACTTCATGTTCTTTTGAGTCAGCTTCGTCATAGGCTTGGCAATTTTTGAGAAACCTTTGATAAATCGTCGGTAATAGCCAGCAAGACCTAGAAATTGACGAATCTCTGTCGGAGTCTTGGGCGATGCCCAATCCTTGATTGACTCAATCTTAGCCGGGTCCACGTAAATGCCCTCACTATCAATCACATGACCAAGAAATTGTACCTTCGACAGCCAAAATTCACACTTTGAAAACTTGGCGTACAATTCCTCCTTCTTAAGCAACTCTAGGATTAACTTAAGGTGTTATGCGTGCTCTTCTTCGCTCTTGGAGTAGATCAAGATGTCATCAATAAAAACGATCACGAATTTATCTAAGTACGGTTTGCACACCCGATTCATCAGATCCATGAATACCGCCGGTGCGTTGGTCAGTCCAAACGGCATCACTTGAAACTCATAGTGACCGTAGCGTGTCCTAAACGCTGTCTTTGGAATGTCTTCCTCTCGAACTCTGAGTTGGTGATAACCAGATCTCAGGTCGATCTTAGAGTAGACTCTTGATCCTTGCAACTGATCAAACAGGTCGTCGATTCTCGGAAGTGGATATCGATTCTTCACAGTCAGCTTGTTCAGCTCACGGTAATCGATACACATCCGAAAAGATCCATCTTTCTTTTTGACAAACAAGACCGGGGCTCCCCAGGGTGAGGAACTCGGTCTTATAAATCCCTTGTCAGAAAGTTCTTGTAGCTGAGTAGACAATTCTTGCAGTTCTGACGGTGCTAATCTATACGGGGCGCGTGCCACAGGTGCAGCACCAGGGACCAAGTCGATTTGGAATTCAACTTGTCGCGTAGGCGGTAATCCAGGGTCAAATACTTCAATTGCCTGGGAATGTAATTAATTGGTGCAAAGTGAGATTAATCTCAGTTGATAGCTTTCGATTCCAAGTTGAAAATCAGCACTCTTTCCCCATATCACTGAACCCTTATGAACAAGTGATTAAGACCATAGAAATCCCTATAATTAAAATAACAGGTACCTGTTATTCAGATTAGACCGATACATGTCCTTCAATGTCTTCTTATTGAGTTTCTTGAGTAATCTGGCTCGGTTATAAGACACCATGCAATCATTACTCTTTCGTTGGCCACAATCTCTGAGATAAACTTATGTTCATGACCCAATTCCCCAAATGTCTTAATGACTGTGAACATCTTAAGAGATAGAATATATCTCTTTCTTCCTTCTCAGTCTCCAGGTTCTTATAGTCATCCTTATGTAGAAGATCTTCGCATGATTAATTCTTCCAATTACAACACCATATCTTGCATAAGGAATAAACTTCTTTTATACACCTTATTAACCCATTTGAAAGTCCGCTCTTCAATATCATCATCATTAAAGAGATAATTTGCTGAAATTTATAAGTACAAAACGAATCCTTCTCAGACGGGCTCATAGACAATAGAAAACACATCATATTCTTCAATTCCTGGGAATGTAATTGTTGGTGCAGTGAGATTAATCTTCTGTTGATAGCTTTGAACTAATGGTGTGATCTTTCGTGGATGCGGAGGGACAAGAATTTCCTTTCTGCTTTCCCAAACAATGTCACTTTGCAAGAAATTCTTCATCTGATCAATGTGATACTGATGTTCATCTCCTGAAGTACATCTTTGTCTTAGCATCTCATCCGCCATCTTCTTCAACTTAGCTTCATCAATTGTTAAAGATATCTCTTCCATGATGTCTTGTGTTACTTGCTTAGTTGGAATCTCATCATCAGAAGCATAAGAATCAGTCCAAAAATCAAATTCATCATCTTGTTCTTGATTACCTGAAGTAGAAGGACCTGGTTCCTCTACATTAACTTGTCCAGACGATGACTCTCCAGATACATATGCTTCATACTCCGATGTCTTCTGCCTTTTTGCACTATTCTCCCCCTTAGGATGAGCATCATCATGAGGATCGTCCTGATCTCTTGTGCGAACGGCAGAAGATCTACAAGCAGTTTATGGTACCTGAGTCTTCTCAAACTTCATCTGGAGAGCCAACCAGATTGCTATGTCTTGTTGTTGTAACAGAGGATCAGCCTTCATAGCAAGGTACAATTGATGTTGTTGTTCTGGAACAGAGGATGATTGAACTTGTGCCGGATGAACATGAAGAATATGACCCGACATATAACTGCGTACAGATGCATCAACTAAAGAAGGAATAGCATTGTCAATTGCATTTTGAATCTGTGATGATATATGTGCCTGCATACGCCCACGTTCTTGCAAGATAGCTTTAGAGATTAATCTTTCCGTCTCTTCTTTAGTCGTTTTCCTTTCCAGAATCAACCCTTCCGCAAGATACACAGGAACTTGATCTCGAACTTGCGCAGGAACTTCCTTCTTAACTTGCTCCGTTACTTTCTCTTTCACCAACGAGGGTAGCGTTTCCATCATGACATCATGAAGATTATCAGCAAGTTGATCACTTGATGTCCGTGGCATGAACCTTTTCTTGAGATGTGCAAATAAGTAACCATATCGTCCCTGTAATTCATGAAAGAAACTCTTGTATCTTTTGAATCGATTGGGTTTTGCCTTGATCAATGATAGAAGACGATTGGTTTTTGTTAACTTTGGTTTAGATGAACCTGATGATGGTGTAGGATGAGTAACCGTCAATTCCTGGAGTTTCTCGGTATCCGAAGATACGAGAGTAGAGAGATTCCTAGGTGATCTAGTTGGTGAGGGAATTGGTGAAATCCTAGTCTCCTCTACATTCTTCCCTTTCACCCTTCTCCTTAATTCAAACACTTCATCAGTTATTTCATCTTCTTCATCATCAACATTTACAGGTTAAAAGCATCAGTCAGTTATATTCAACCCATAATAGGGAACTTGATTTACGCTAAAACTACTACTAACAACTGGTTCTACTATTATCCCAAAGTCAATACACAACATTATGGACGAAAACCCAAGTGCCTTGAAGGCGATGTCTCCATTCTCACTTCGTTTCCCTGTATAGTAGTAGGATCCTATGGATCTGCCTTAAGCTCATTCTCCATAACTACTTTCGCCGTTGTCAAAACCTATTGGCTCTCGCTCTCTCCATCATCATGGTGCCTCGAAGTCTCGCGTTGCTCCTCTCTACGGACGCAACCTGCTCAAGTAAGCTAGCTCTCTCTCCACCAACAATCAAACTCCTTGCCTCCAACTCTTTCTATCCCGTCTCAATGTCCTCTATCCTCTGGAGAGGTATCTCCATAACATGCTCATAAATATCCTACAAACCCTCATCAACCTACTCCAAATGCTCCACAGCATCGGGTATAAGCATACCATCAGGGATATCAATCCCAACAACCACATCCTCTCCAACCTCTATAGTACCTCTATCACTGGACCCGACCTCATCCTCAACCTCGTCTTATACATCAACCCCAACATCGACCTACATATCAAAACCTGCATCAACCCTAGTCACAACATCCCTATCTACTGCAACCTCAACAGCCATAGCATCAGCCTCAATGTCCTCTAACACATCCGTAACAATTGTCCTCCTTAACACTATCCTCTAGTGAAATAGAATCCCTAAACCTCTTGCGAGGTGGGAGGAGATCAGCACAAGAAGGAACTAAAGCTCTCGTAGTATGGATAGATGATGTCACGGTAGTAGCAGGGGACCTACGAGATGGTCCAGCAGATGACTCAAAAGAAGAATCCCCAGCTGACGATTTGGATGTCGTCGATGGATACATGGTAGATAATGAGGTAGACCTCCAACAAAGATAGGCCTCGCTACACTGTAGAGTCCTAGCAACTGGTAGATAAACAAATCTCGGTGGTGTAGATGAATCAGCAACGGTGGTGTCTGGTGATGAATGTCCAGGTAAAGAATGACCCGAAATAGAATGCCCAGATGATGAATGATCTAAAGACGAATGACTCAATGATGATCCAGAAGTAAAATGATCTAAGTGATGTGATGTATACCTCAATGCTAAACGATGAGAAGATAAAGGTCTAACCGACTTCCTCGCGATCAATGCCTTCATGGCCCTACCTGGGATGAGTTTGGTAAGTCGACCGATAGAATTTCCTCCAGGTCGCGATAGAATATCTCATCGTCGATAAATCTCAGGTGGGGCAACAATAGGTGCAAGTGGAAACTCAGATGATGGTGCAACAATAGCAGATGGTGCGGGTAAAATGGGAGCAGTAGGGATCTCTGGAGTAGAAGTAGTAGGTGATGATGATCGTGATGCAACTCTGCTCCTCCACCTAGTAAGCATAGCATCATGAGGTGTAGGTGATACATGCCTCTCGGGCATCTCAGTATCTGACTCTGAATCGTCTAAACACAGAAAAGGTGAAACCATAGGCCCTAGTCTGCAGTACGTGCCAATAGATACGGGAGGTGGTGGTGAACTTTCTGAAGGTCAGCCATTCTATCGATGAATGAAGTATCAGCACTGAGCAACCTCGCAGGTTGGAGCGGACTGCAGCCGCTCCTACCTCCGGTGTAACTAGGACCTCAACAGAAATAGAACCGATAAGGATAACTCGGGGAAAAGAGGATCTCACACTCTTGACTGATACGTCTAAAGAAATAGAAATAACCAGAGCTGCCATAACATGCACAAGTAAGAGTTTATATAAATCCCCTTCATATCAAACCATGCCAATGCGTGCAATGCAGGAAAAATATAGATGTAAGGTATAGTCATGGCAAAATTATACGTAATATAATTATGGAAGTGTATTATAATTATTCCCGTCATACTATCGATAGTTGTTTTATACGTAATAGCAAAATAAACAGTAGGATCATTATGGTTATAGACAGACCTTAATATACTACCTGCTTCATTTATAACCTTGGCTTTGGATACTAATCTCTCACACCCCCAAACGGGGCCTGGACAAAAACATGTGTCTGGGGGTGTGACGTCATAATATTCATCACACAAGATACAAAGAACGACCTCTAAGGGTACGTTTAGAAATCCAACATCGTTGCATTAAATAAAATAGTTAAAGTTTTACATAGGTTCATAGATAATATGCGAAAGCGATTAAAAGTTTTAAAGTTTGACAAAGAAGTTAACATAGATAATAATAATTCTTGAAATTTGGTCCAAATGCAAGGCAACATATAAAGCAAGCAAAGACATCCACAGCTAAGCATCTGAGAAAAACAAGTTAAAACGTCAACATAAAGTTGGTGAATTCATAGGTCTGAATTTAGTATTAAAAGTGGACCACAAGTTCACAGTACGCACGTGATAGTTATAACAGATACAACTTCACATAAAAAGTATTTACTATTGCGCTAAGCTTATGACACCGATGCTCAATTCGATTCAGCATATAATATGCCAAACAAAATATTAATTGCCTTACAGGTATCTTACCAAGATAACCTAAAGAAATCCGACATGGTATGTATCCGTTTGTTCGTGTCTCCCAAATCTAGTAAGCGCTACTTACCCGGATAGGGATAATTATTCCCAATAGATCTATTTACAACATTCGCGCTCACTTAACCGGTCCTCCGGTTAAGAAATTAACGGTTGATGATAGTTCGGGCATTAGTGGTCTATTCGCAACTTAGGCAACACGTAATCAGGAAAAGGCAACGTAAAGTAACTGTGTCTATAGTTTAAAAACAAGCAATGTTTCTCACCCCAAAGTAGTAAAGTAAAGATAGTAAAAATGTGAGGCTATGAACTCACCTTTAGCAGATGGTGAGATAAATATCAATGAAGAGATATAGTGCCAAGAGGTCCTACTTGAGACCTAAATCAATGACGCGTCTTAGAAAGACGGAAAGTATACGAAACTTGAACGAATCGTTTATGAGAGAAAAGTCATCCATGAGTGTTTGTGCTTTGACTTAATTAACAAAACGCGACTAAATAAAATTATAGAGTTTTTCGTTAAGTTTTGGCGGTTTAATCCAAAAATTCTCATTCTTTGTAATTTTCTATTTTAGGAAAGTCTTTAGTTTCTGGACGTTAATACCGTCCTCTATATTAGCTTATTCATTTTCCTTAAAGCATAGAGAAATCTAAACGTTTTAACTTTTCATGTCCAAATCTTGACTAAATTTTACAAACTTACCTATTTTTAGTAACGTTAAAGCATTTCCTAAAATTGTTAACGACTACTTAACCAGTTTTTAAATGATACTATCAAATTATTATTTTATGTGATGTTATATGTTTCGCTAGCGTTTTAAAAGCTTAAAATATCCTGAAAGTGTCCGAAAACTCATTTTACTATTCACATCAGCACATATGTAAATTATTTTTGCCGCAAAAATTATTTAAAGTTTCATTTGGCTATAAATAGCCGTTTTTAATGTCCGATTTAGTGTATAAACCATGAAAATTTATCTACTCGAACGAGCTCTCCAAAACTACTTTTAGCCTAATGAATACATTGCTAAGTCGAACAAACCTCAAACAAGTTTCGTGATCGGAATCTATATGTATTTTACAAACGCTTTCAAAAATCACACCAAATTTCACAATAGTGCATAATCTAGCCTAATCTCCATTCACAACTAATCCACAACCAAACCATACCTAAAACTAACCTAATCCCTTCATTTTTATTGTTGAAACTCACTTTTCAACTCACCTCACTAGGATAATAAAGTCATAAACATATTACTTCTATTTTTATAAAAGATGACAAGATATTATTTCATTTCTTTTTGAAAAATCAACACAAACACCATAGGAATCATAGATCTATGCAAGAACATAAACCTATGTAGGATGAAAGTAGAAATGAAAGTATAAGTTTCAAGATAAGCTTACAAATATGAAGAACAAGCTTAAGAAAACACAAAAATGAAGATGGAAGACTTGGATCTTAAAAAACCCTAAATAATAACCAAACCCTAATATGTAGATCTTGAAGTAAACCCTTAAATCAAATGATTAAACCCTTAGAACACCCTTATATACGCCTAAAAGTGATCTTGGAATGAGTGGATCTTGATAGAAATCAAAACTATGAAAAGTATAAGTATGTATGTGTGTGTCGTGAGCAAGGTGAAGGAGAAAGTGAGAGATGAGTGATTTTTGAGGCTATGAAATGAGAATGAAACCCTAAGTTAGAAGAATGCAAAGTATTTATAGGAAAAGACTAGGTTAAGGGCTCATGACTAGTCAATAAATGTGTAACCAAATGGCTAAGTGATCAACAAACACCAAGAGTGTGTGTGTGGTGGGTTCGGACGCAACACAAAAAAGGCGGGGTTTTCAGGCTCTAAATAACTAACCAACTAGCCATCTTGAAATTAAATCAAGATTCCATGTTATAACTTAGTAGAGAAGTGGTCCAATGTTGGCATGCATGAAGACAAGGGCTCTTACACCACCATGCATGCTTCCAAAACATCACTATCTATGCATGTGATGTAGTGTTTTCTTTTAAAATTCAAATTTTTGGTTCCTTTTTCTTTTCTTTTTCTTGCACCAAAAATTTGAGAGGTTAGGGGGGGTTTACCATGAAATTTTGACTTCTAAACCCAACATATACAATTACTAGAGTTTACACGGAAAGATTTCGGGTTTCTAGGGTTCTGTTTGATCAAAAACGTAAAAAACGCAAATTAAATATTAGATAAAAAGTAAAAAATAAGTATCAGAAGTGTCGTAAACTATGGAATAATCTTAAGAAAGATAAATATCTCATTATTAATATCTAAACTAATCAAAATCCAAAGTCGGAACGCGTCCGATGACATTTTTTAGATTTACACAGGTTAACTTCCCGATAAATTGCTAGATTCAAACGTAACGTATAAAAGTCAAGAATAATGATTGGAAAAGTTTAAAATATTGACCTTAAATTTACGGGGTGTGACACATACCATGCTTTTTGAGCTTGTTTAAGTCTGTAAATGGATTTGTCCAATTTGCATACATGGTTTGGGAACTCATTACTCTCAAAACCTGGAGTTTTGTTTGAATTAAACTTTTCTTTTGGTTTACCATTGAGGAATGCAACTTTTGACATCCTTTGATAAACCAATGAAGTTCATGTATGTGGCAAAGGCAAGAAAGATTCTGATTACTTCAATTCTTGTAACTTTTTTTATGACAATTCCAATTTCATCTCTTTTTTTCCTGAATACCCATTGTGAGCCAATTATGGTTTTACCCTAAGGTGCAGGAACTAATGTCCAGACTTTATTTCTGGCAATTGATTTAGTTCATCTTGCATGGCATCAACCCATCCTGGATGTTATAGTGCAACAGAGACCTTTTTAGGTTCTTCTTCAGAGAGAAAATCTACAAAAAGACATTCATGAGCTGAAGCTGCACCAAGCTCTTTAGCCATGGCTCTTGTGAACATTCCAGCTCCTGGATTACCAATGGTATTGACCAGTCAAGTGCTTGTTCCTGAGGACCTTCTGTCTTGATGAGCTGGAGAGTGAGACCTGATGGAATGGGTTAAGGTTGCATTTTGCGGATTAGATTTAGGATTTTCTACTGGAGTATCCTTTTCTCTTGGAGAGGATGAGTGTTCAGAGATCTAAATGTCTTCAGTGTTTATAAGATTATCAATGATTTGCTCATCATTGGTGTGATTGGAATGTTCAGAATGATCATCATTTAAGATTTCATCATTTTGAACAGATTGATCATTTTGATCAGTTTGACCATTTTGGTTAGATGAAACTTCAGTTTCAAGAACAACTGGTTCAGGACATTCATAAGAATCTATGAAGGACACATCATTGCTGTTTGTTTGATACCTTTGAGAAGGCTTATAAGGATGAAGATATTCATCAGGTGGATATCTTTGTTGGGATGCTTGGTTGATTGTTGTTTAAATCAAGGTTTTAAGAATTTGATAGCATCAAGCTTCAATCAAATGTTGATCGTTGTGTAGGTTTCTTTAGTGTGTTGTCTTCTTGGTGAAGACTCTGAAGGCCTTGGAGACCAGTGGTATCCAAGAAGATAACCGATCCATCAGCTTTTTCATAAACTTTTTAGTGTGATGTTATGATTATGGATGTAAATTGACATTCCAAAGAATGAAGAAAGTTTGATATTTGGGTTTCTATTATGAACAATTTTCATTCGGAGTTTTAAGATGTCATTTCACAATGGTTAGATTGTTTTAAGGTAGATGTAGTGGCTTCAAGCTTCAGTCCAGTAATGTTTGAGAAGACAGATCCTAAAGCATTGTTCTTGCAGCTTCTAGGAGGGTTATGTTTTTACTTTAGCAATACATTTGTTCAGTGTTGTGTAGGGGAGATAAGAAGTTTTGAGAAAACATTTTTCATCACGAAGTTGACAAGGATGTATTCCTGAATTCAGTTTTTTTTTTTTTTTTTCCATTGCAGTGAGTTGTTTGATTTAATGTCATTGATTTTCAACTTCTTTTGATGGAAGGACATGATTAGTTTCAGTCGCTTTGACTTTTCTTTTTCAAGAAGTATACCCAGGTGTACCTTAAGTACTCATCAACAATGACAATGGTGTACTTTTCATGGTTAATGGACCTAGAAGTTACAAATAAATCCATGTAAAGAAGATGGAGACATTTCTTGATAGAAGATGTTTGTTTTGTTTTGAAGCTGGCCCTATGATGCTTTCTCTTTTCACATGATGAACATGGTTTGTCCTTTAAGTAGACAAGTGAGGGAAGACCAATAACAAGATTTTGTTTTGCCAGTTTATTGATTGTTTTGAAGTTTAGATAAGCAAGTCTTTTATGCCAAAGCCAGTTGAGATTTTTAGAAGCTTTAGCAAAGAAGCAAGATTCTTGAGTAGAAGATGTCATGTCAATAACATATACATCTCTTACTCTTGGAGCAATCATTACAATTTCTTTGTTAGAGTTAAAGATTGTTCCTATTTTCTCATCAAACTGAACAATATACTTAGCATCACAGAGTTGACTGATGCTAATTAAATGGTATTTAAGACCATTCACAAATGCTTCTTTTGTGAAAACTATACCATTACATTTGATTGAACCATATCCTTTAGGGACGCATGTTGAGTCATCTCCAAACACCACTTTAGGTCCTGGTTGTTCCTCTATTTTGTGTAGGTAACTCTTGACACCAGTCATATGCCTTGAGCATCCACTGTCCAGGTACGAGATAGGCTTCCTGATGTCACACTACACAAATACGTTTAGAATGGTTAGTTTTGCTTAGAACCCCACCTTCTAGTGGGAGTCTTGGATCTGTTAGCATTAGATGATTCAGCCGCTAATTTTAGAGCTTTAGCCTTGCTTGAAGTGCTTCACCTCTTTTGAACCATTCAATATCATAGTGATCAGTTATGGTATGAGTTAAGCTACCATAAGCTTTACATATTTTGAAGGCATGTTGAGGATTTCTTGGATTGATCTCTCTTTTTAGAGAGATAATCTTGTTATGACCATTTGTGTCATGGTCATAACTTCCACATAATCTACATACGGGATAGTATAAACATTCATCAGATAAATGATCTATACATCCGTATTGTATGCAAGGTGGAAAGAAGCATTTTGATGGTCTTGGGATATGAGATCTTGAAGAAGATCTATCCGATTTTTAGATGCTGAGACATGTTCATGGTGGAAATGTATTCAGCATGATCATAGGTTCTGTGATCAGTTCTCTCACACTTTTTACAAAACAAAACCTTGTAATAATTCTCTGATAGATGATTGTTTAGGCCACATAAGTCACAACTCTTTTTGAATTATGTTTTGTATTTATTTTGAAGTGCATTTTGTGGAACTTGTTGATTATTTCTGGAGTAAGGTGACTTATTCTTGCTAAATTATAATTTTAGGTCGTTAAGTTTTTTTACTACAATAGCCAAAGGAGGATCATCTTCGATTTTCACACTCTTTAGTTTACCAACAGGAGCTGAGTTAACTTTTAAAGCTGAAGAGCTTTTGTTACCCTTAGCAGGAGCTGAGGATGGTTCATTTATTTTGACACCTTTTAAAGCTTCGGCTTTGAATATGGATTTTGACCTCAAAATTGATTTGATAGTCTTTGATCTAGAAGTAGGTTCAGCACCATCCAACTTCTTCAGTGGAGGAAGAGGGGTGCTACATACTAAAGATTCATCAGCTGAATCGTACTCAGTCGCTAAAGAGTCAGTGACAACAACTGACATATAAGTAGTGTTTTTTGTGACTCAGCTGGGAGTATCCTACCAATATCATGATTTGGCAAAATAAAACCTTTAGCTTCAGACAACCAGGGTCTTTCGACACCAGGTATGGACACTTTTGTGTCATCATCTGAGGATTTTACAAAGACTAGGTCTTTTTGCCCAGAAGTGGAGGGATCTGTAACGAGTTGATCAACTCCTATAATTCTCTTCTTTTGAGAGGGGATTTGTTCACTGATATAGTGATTTACTTTGTTAGAAATGTTAAGCCATGTTTTAGTGATTGATGTTAGCTCTTTCAGTTCTATTCTTAAGTTTTTATTCTCTTTGAGAATCTCAGTGTTTACATGCTGCA
>BQNB010165747.1:0-12634 GCA_026074375.1 Tanacetum coccineum | reverse complement strand
GTTTCACCACTTGGTGATGATTATTGCTAATAGTTTGAGTTAGGGATGATAAGTGCCACGACATATAAACCACAGGGATGATGTTTGCAGTTTACTCTAAAATCTTAATACACATCAAAATGATATTAATACAATCATAACAGCGGTAACTGATACACATAACAATGCTATTAATACAGTACAAGAATCTAAATAATCACGTCGCTGGAAAATAGGACCGGTTTTTGAGACTTATATTCTCGCTGTAAAATTAGTAAAAAGAGTCTTTTGTGTTAGATGGAATAAATCCTATGATGAAGGTGGCTGATGATGGTAATGGCGGCTAAAGATCGGAGGATGTAATATCAATGTTGACAATCTCTTAATGGTGGTGATAAATGGCGGCAACGGTCGATTAGGTTTAGACGAGAAGGAGAGAAAAATACGCATATCAATTTGATGAAATAGCTGGAGAGTTTGACTAGGATTAGGGGTTAAATACCAACATTGCCCTTTCAATTTATTTTGTAATATTATCCTTAGAAAATTATTAATTTTCTCCACTATTCAATTTTTTATTGGCTATCTTACACTAATTTTATTTTTAACAACTATCTCACATGAACCTCACACACACAACACCCACACACACACACACACACACAACACACATATATATTATATATATATATATATATTATATAAGTAATATATAAATATAAATAATATATTTAATAAAATAAAAAAAATCAAAACACACCCTGAAGTATGCTAAATGTTACAAACCCAACCTTTAACTTATCCATGACTTTTTTATGTAACAAGCTTTATTTAAGGCGAGTCTTACTGTTCCGCGACAGCGGGCGGGTTATAAGTCTCGTTATTATTGTTTTACAGACTAGAATTAACAACCATTGTTCAAACACGTAGGTGCCTAAGTACATACTACAGTTGAGAGAAAGTTTTGATAGGGGTTGGTTATTGGGATTTGTGACACACCTAAAGTGTTACCAATACTCCTCTTAAATATTTATTTATGTATTTTTTAATTGTTTTAATTTTTATAATTTTGTTTGTATTATAAAAGTGTGAAATAAGAAAAACGCAACTGAAAATATAAAGTTTGATAAGTTAAAAGCAGTAAAACATGAAAAATACGGAGCAGGAAGCTGTCTTATCCTGTTAATAGAGTGGGTAAAATTGCAAGAAAAAATTGTGGAACAGAGACTATAAAAATTTCCAAGTCAAAAAATGTCAAATGTAGAACGAAGAAAACATAAAAAAAACTGTATTATCCTGTCATTAAACCGGGTGTAAAAGGAGATAGTGATGATAGGGGGTAAGAATAACATGACCCATTTTGATATTAATAAGAGAAAGTACATGGTGTGCATGGTGTCCTTTTTCATTACCTTTTTATATTCATTCCGACTTTAAAATCTCCCCTACCATTTCCCATGGTAGTTGGATGTCTTTATTATCTTAGATCTAACACACATGTTGAAGTGATAAACACCACAAGTATACAACACATGCAAAATGCAATTCTGTTTCTGTCAAACCAAAACTTAAAGACCCACCATCCTCCTTCAACAGCCGTTGACCTTCGCTTTCTTCAGGTGAGCATAATATTTTACGTTAATATTTTACTTTGTGTTTCTTTTTTAAAAAACACATCATTTTACGCATTGAAAAAATGTTATTGCGAGTAATTATGTGTAGAAACCTCCTCCTATACCATCATGTTGGAGTTTTAAGTTTTCCAAAATTCCCCCCTATATATTCGTATGCTTTTTATCTTAAAAATCCAACACACACACACACACTGTAGACTGTACACAACCATTTCTTTATTTGACCGTTGTATTACAACCACAACACACATCAAACACACGCACACACGCAGGTTTATGTTTAGTAAATAAATTTTAATATTTTACTTAAGTTCTAAAAAATTAGTGTATTGTTTTTTTTTTTTTCATTTATGGGTATATACTCGCTGGATTTATTTGATCTCTTTGTTGCTTGAATCAACATTGACGGGTGCGCAACGCGCACCACTATCACGGCGTAGCTCTATCTTCTGTCCCACAAAAGCTGTTCACGTTATTATTTATATTTGGTACATAAGATCTGTACATTTTTAATAAATCATATTTCGCGGTGGAATGCTATTTTTCCTAGTTCATGTATTAAAGCCTGTTCTTGTATTCGAGAAGATAATCACGGGAAAAAGACACATTCAAATTTGAATGTAAGTCATGACATGGGATATTTTACAACCGAAGCCCACCGGAACAAGTTAAATTCCCTAGCACCTAGCGGGCCTACGTCATTGAAAAAGAATTCAAAATATAAATACTCAAGTAAGATTGAAGTGTTGGGTTCATTTAATATATTTAAGGGTTTTTGGCATTAAATAGTCGCGTACTTTCTTAAATCTGCCTATATGATACGTGTACTAAAAAAATTACCCATATGGTACCTCAACTTTCACTTTTATGCCCATATGGTCATTTTTTACCGACTACCGGTTAAACCGGCTAAATTTGTTCCAAAAGCTGACGTGTGGCATCATTTAAGAGCTACAGGTAACTTATTTTATTCCTAATATACCTTTTTCTTTTGTAATTCATGGTTACCGAATGCATAACCATGACTGGAGATCCGTGTACTGTGTCATACAGCGCAACGCTTTTTTGTGGGGTTGCTCCAATAAACTTAACGGATAAGATGATCCAGGTCCTCAGATGCGCTACCGGTTCGGTGGAGATCTTTTTCTCGACGACTAATGCTCTTTTTACAAGCCGAAGAATGGAGCTTTTGCAATGGATCGCGTATTTCAGTGTTGGGATGTATCCCTTCACATCCATTTTATTATTGACCTACTGTGTTCTCCCGGCCTTGTCCCTCTTTTCAGGTGAGTTCATTGTTCAGTCACTAAATGTGACATTTCTGATCAAGGTTTTAACTATTATGGTTAGTGGTTACACTTAGCATGCTGGCCTTACTCGAGATCATATGGTCGAAAATCACCATTCATGATCGGTGGAGAAACGAGCAGTTTTGGTTAATTGGTAGTGCACATTCATTTACAACCCCCCCCCTTCCCCACCCCCCGGCCCCACCCCCCCCCCCCCCACACAGTGATCCAAGGTCTGCTAAAGGTGATTGCAGGAGTTGATATTAACTTCACCTTAACATAGAAACGGCTGCAGCTAATGATGGTGAAGATGAGTTTGATGAGCTGTATGAGTTTCGTTTCACAATGCTACCAATAACTTCAACAATATTAGAGTCACCTACTCTAAGTATCTGATCTCATGGTCAACAAATGGAAGACACATGAGTCATGACAATGCTTTTAGAGTATTGCAGATTCTTAGCACTTACCGGTAGATCAAAAAAAGAATGTATGGGTTTAATATACATGTGACCAATTTTTTTCATCTTTTAATATTTGTGAACTATATACGGTTTTAAAACAAAATTTCGTTCATCTTTAATACATACATGTGGACATATCTTTGTTGGCTACTTCAAATAGGTGTGTATTCAAGTGATAATTTTTAAAAAGTTATTCTTAACTATAGTTGGATAGTGACATTGTACATATGTGTGCAGGTAATGAAGATCGGTGAGAAGCGGTCATTAAAATTGCCTCACAATAGTAAACCGTTGGACTTAATTAAAATTGTGAAGGTCAATCTTTGGGACAACTAATGCGTGTTAACCTTTTATGCATGACACTCGCCCGATTTCATGTATGGAAGGTAAATTCGTTTGGCTTTATAAATATCTATATAGGTAATGCTTTGCAATCATTTACATGTCATAATTGGTAGTAATTGAAATGAGACTTGACTTATTCTACGGTTATGAAAAACCCAGGTTATTGTTATCTTTGGAACTATGCCACCAATTAATGATAGTTCGAGTTAGTAAAGAAACCATAGAAATTCTCAATCTTTAAGGAACAAGAAAATAGTTTATATCAGGCCATACTTCTTTTAAGTTTATGCACAATCTTAAACTTTGGTACCACCTATTATACGTATTTGCCTTATTATTAATTACATTATCATATAAGTAGCTAATTACATGAATAGAGATGCATTTGTGGTTATAGGTCCTATTTTTATTTGTGAATAAATATAAATAATCACATGGAAAACAAACATAAATTATGAAACAAGTGGAACCTAAGTTGCCTGGTGTAGTTTATATTTTGTCATACTAGCGAAAACCTTTTATAAAATTTGATTTTTATGTTGATTACTCGATACATATATATGGTGTAATATATAGAATAATATTGTCAACTCTAATAAAATGGGCTATAAGTAGTGTTTGGATTTAGATGCGCTTTTTTTTGTTTGAGATTGTAATAATCACATAACTACATGTTTGAGTATTTGGAATGAAAATAGTTAAAAGGAAAATGCCAAAAATCAAGTCAGCATAAATGCGATTAAATGGTTTGAAAATTAGCAATTCTATTGTATAGTAATTCAGCTGTTATGAAACTTATCCTCCAAAACTGATTATATGACTACTAATAAGAGAGTGTTTGGGGTTGTTCATTTTAATGCTTATTAGCATTATTATAAAAGGTCACACTCTTGGATTATTACTTGTCTTTATCAATATTAAGAAACCTGAAATTAATTATAAGATGCACATGCGCTAATGTTAGCTATCAATCAATTATGAACTATTGGCATCCAATTATGAGAGCTATTGTTGTAGAGCAAGTTATTGCAAGGTTAAACGCCCAACAGTTAGTAAGTAGGAGAAAATTACTCTTCGTGGATGATGCCATAAAAAAGGGTTTTCGATACGTAATGTAATAGGCTATATAGGTTTGCTGAAGTTAGTCATCTTTAGTGTCGTAGGGCTTGGTTGATCCACAATGCTAATTGTAGTTCGATTTGTTACTTACAGAGGAGGAGATGCGTAGTCTAAAGAAGAGAGGTCACGAGTGAATGATAATAGAGTTCATTAAGATGACCAACTAATTTCTCTACTTTACTAAAACGAAACAAGTAATTATTAAGCCCCGTGTGTGTACTCTAAAAATAAGTAATACTTATTTTGTTTAATTTGAACTCGAAACTCATAGTGATCTTTTTTATTGATAGATGTATCTGATGCCAATTTTTTCATATATTACTTGTGCTATATCTCTGTATCCATATTCACGAAGAAATGAAAGGACGAAATTCAGAATTCGTTACACAACTTAAGGCAAAGAGGACAATTCATCATCCTTGACATGCAATAGTTGGAAGTCCACATATAAGCAAATGTATGTTTCTTATCAACGAGCCAACTTTATATCAAGGGGTGTTTGGGATTGCTTATTTTAAAGTTATTATATGCCTTGAAATGCAAAAGTTAATACGTACTTAAATAAACAATGACAAACACTCTCTTAATCCATTTCTAATACTTGATTATATGCTTGCTTTTATGTAACATGGCCTCAAGCTTTGCATTCTCTACTTTAGTTGTTGCAGCGTATCTTAGGTTTACTCTTTTCATCCATCTATTAATAGTCACTTTGGTAGGTACACCCTGACGGCTAGCAAAAAAATGGTTAGAGTGTGTATACGTGTATGGATAAATGCAACGCTACTCAAGAGGTATAATATATTAAGTGCTAAAGTGATGATTGTGTTTATGTGAAGAATGGGTTACTTGAGAAATAGAAGATTTGAAGGTTGATGTTGGTATGTCGATTGAAGGAACTAAAGTTTTTTGCGTTAACTCGAATGCTTAACCTGTACTTTAAATTTACCCATTTTTACATATTACATTCCTGCCATTTAGGTGCCTCTTTTTGCATCCTTTATCTTTTAAAATATCACCAGGTAGTCATTTCTTTGTTGAAGAAATTTTGGTTTGGAAACCTCAACTACAGGTTATAACTGGAAATTGATTTAGCTAGGGATAAAGAAGCGTGTGATGTTGTCATGATTAAGCATCACTAAGCTTTAATTTTTGGTTCAATTCTTTATATTTTGTATCGTTATATTTCGTTACCCGCGTTTTCCTAATTTTTCCTTCTTTCGACATAGTACAAAGGGTGAACTTGGAAGATACAATATACTATAGAGGATTTACTATTGACAACTTGTGCATGTGTTTGAAGTTTTGTTGAAATATGAACTCAATATTCAAATATACACTTATGAAACACATTCGGATTGACAATACTTAGGGATGCAACAACACTATGTATGATATTCAAAGAGCTTCGTATATTTATTCATATGAATATAATTAGTAATTATATACATTTGATCTTCTACCACGATTCTTCAACATAACTAAAAATAATAATTACAATCTATAAACAAAATTAATATAAACAAATTTAAGAAAAAAAACCGTGCGTGCACGGGTATTATAGCTAGTTAATGAGTAAATTGCAAAAATCGTCCTTAAGGTTTAGCCAAATTGCATGTTTCGTCCCAAATAGTTTGAAAGTGCAAAAATCGTCCCTAAGGTATAGCCAAAGTGCAAAAATCGTCCCACATAGTTTAGCCAAATTGCATGTTTCGTCCCTAAGGTTTAGCCAAATTGCATGTTTCGTCGTTAACCAGGGACGATTTTTTGGAAAATAGTTTGATTTTAGGACTATCTATGCACTTTCAAACTATTTGAGACGAAACATGCAATTTGGCTAAATCTTAGGGACGATTTTTGCAATTTACTCCTAGTTAGTAAGAGAAAGTACATGGTGTGCATGGTGTCCTTTTTCATTACATTTTTATATTCATTCCGACTTTAAAATCTCCCCTACCATTTCCCATGGTAGTTGGATGTCTTTATTATCTTAGATCTAACACACACGTTGAAGTGATAAACACCACAAGTATACAACACATGCAAAATGCAATTCTGTTTCTGTCAAACCAAAACTTAAAGACCCACCATCCTCCTTCAACAGCCGTTGACCTTCGCTTTCTTCAGGTGAGCATAATATTTTACGTTAATATTTTACTTTGTGTTTCTTTTTTAAAAAACACATCATTTTACGCATTGAAAAAATGTTATTGCGAGTAATTATGTGTAGAAACCTCCTCCTATACCATCATGTTGGAGTTTTAAGTTTTCCAAAATTCCCCCCTATATATTCGTATATACTTGATGTTGTTTTCTTTTTATTTTTATCTTAAAAATCCAACACACACACACACACTGTAGACTGTACACAACCATTTCTTTATTTGACCGTTGTATTACAACCACAACACACATCAAACACACGCACACACGCAGGTTTATGTTTAGTAAATAAATTTTAATATTTTATTTAAGTTCTAAAAAATTAGTGTATTGTTTTTTTTTTCTCTTCATTTATGGGTATATACTCGCTGGATTTATTTGATCTCTTTGTTAATTGAATCAACATTGACGAGTGGGCAACGCGCACCACTATCACGGTGTAGCTCTTTCTTCTGTCCCACAAAAGCTGTTCACGTTATTATTTATATTTGGTACATAAGAACTGTACATTTTTAATAAATCATATTTCGCGGTGGAATGCTATTTTTCCAAGTTCTTGTATTAAAGCCTTTCAAGTATGTAGAGAGATATCACGGGAAAAAGATACATTCAAATTTGAATGTAAGTCATGACATGGGATATTTTACAACCGAAGCCCACCGGAACAAGTTAAATTCCCTAGCACCTAGCGGGCCTACGTCATTGAAAAAGAATTCAAAATATAAATATTCAAGTAAGATTGAAGTGTTGGGTTCATTTAATATAGAGTAAACTGCAAAATTCATCCATTGGATTTTTATTGTTGGCACTACTCATACCTAGCCCGATACTATTGTCACTAATCATCCCCATGAGTGACAAACTTCGGCAAAATCATCCTTATTGGGGAATTTAATTTTGCAAAAAGATAAACAAAAAGTTTTTGCACAAAAATTCATCCCTCTAGGGATATTTTTGCCAAAGTTTTCACCACTCAGGGATGAATTATTGGCAATAGTAACGGCTAGGATGATTAGTGCCACAAACTACAAACCACAGGGATGATTTTTGCAGTTTACTCTTTAATATATTTAAAGGTTTTTGGTATTAAATCGTCGCGTACTTTCTTAAATATTCTTATATGGTACGTGTACTAATTTTTTTTACCCATATGGTACCTCAACTTTCACTTTCATGCCCATATAGTCATTTTTTTACCGACTACCGGTTAAACCGGCTAAATTTGTTCCAAAAGCTGACGTGGCATTTTATTAATAAAATATAAAGTATTTGTTTGTATTAAACACACATTAAATAGTTATCTACTTTCTCAAATGTACCCATATGGTACGTGTACTAAAAATGCTACGTTTTTTTTACGTTTTTGTCTAATTTCTTACATTTTCGTCTGGTTTTATACTTTACGTTTTCGTTCATTTTTTTAGGTTTTCGCCCGGTTTTTTACGTTTGTCATATTTCCTACGTTTTCGTTTGTTTTTTACGTTTTCGTCCGTTTTTTACGTTTTCGTCTATTTTTTTACGTTTTCGTTCGTTTTCATGTTCTCGTCTGTTCTTACGTTTCCGTCTGGTTTTATACTTTACGTTTTCGTTTGTTTTTTTACGTTTTTGTCTGTTTTTTACATTTTCGCCCAATTTCTTACGTTTTCGTCCGTTTTTTACGTTTTCGTGTTCTCGTCTGTTTTCTTACGTTTCCGTCCATTTTCGTCTTTTTACGTTTTTGTCTGTTTTTTAAATTGAATAAAGACGTATAAAACTTAAAAAACGAATAAAGAGGTCAATATACAAAAGAAAACGTCCAAAATGGAAGAAAAGAGACAGAAACATAGAAAAACGTTAAAAAACGATCAAAAACGTAAGAAATCGGACGAATAAGTAAAAAAAGTGTACTAATTTTTTTTACCCATATGGTACCTCAACTTTCACTTTCATGCCCATATGGTCATTTTTTTACCGACTACCGGTTAAACCGGCTAAATTTGTTCCAAAAGCTGACGTGACATTTTATTAATAAAATATAAAGTATTTGTTTGTATTAAACACACATTAAATAGTTATCTACTTTCTCAAATGTACTCATATGGTATGTGTACTAAAAATGCTACGTTTTTTTTACATTTTTGTCCAGTTTCTTACGTTTTCGTCTGGTTTTATACTTTACGTTTTCATTCATTTTTTTTAGGTTTTCGCCCGTTTTTTTACGTTTTCGTCATATTTCCTACGTTTTCGTCTGTTTTTTACGTTTTCGTCCGTTTTTTATGTTTTCGTCCATTTTTTACGTTTTCATTCGTTTTCGTGTTCTCGTCTGTTTTCTTACGTTTCCGTCTGGTTTTATACTTTAGGTTTTCGTTTGTTTTTTTTTACGTTTTCGCTCAATTCTTACGTTTTCGTCCGTTTTTTACGTTTTTGTCCATTTTTTACGTTTTCGTCCATTTTTTACGTTTTCGTGTTCTCGTCTGTTTTCTTACGTTTCCGTCCATTTTCGTCTTTTTTACGTTTTTGTCTGTTTTTTTAATTGAATAAAGACGTATAAAACGTAAGAAAACGAAGAAAGATGTCAATATACAAAAGAAAACGTCCAAAATGGAAGAAAACAGACGGAAACATAGAAAAACGATCAAAAATGTAAAAAATCGGATGAAGACGTAAAAAAATAAACGGGAATATAAAAAACGGACGAAAACTTAAAAAAACGGACGAAAACATAAAAAAATGAACGAAATCGAAGAAATCAGAGAAACCGTAAAAAACGAACGAAAACGTAAAAAACGGATGAAGAACGTAAGAAATCGGACAAAAACGTAAAAAACAGACGGCAATGTAAGAAATCGGACGAAAACGTAAGAAATCGGACAAAAACGGAAAAAACGTAAGAAATCAGACGAAGACGTAAAAAAAAGACAAAAACGTAAAAAACAGACGAAAACGTAAAAAATAGACAAAAACGTAAGAAATCGGACAAACCGTAAAAAATAAACGAAAACGTAAAAAACGGACGGAAACGTAAGAAATCAGACGAATACGTAAGAAATCGAACGAAAACGTAGAATACGTACACTTTTGATGACTTGGCATACCACATCATCAGTTTGCAGGTCAAGCAGGTGGAAAAAAAAGTTTGTGACCATATTAGCACGAAATTGAAAGTTGAGGTACCATATGGGCAATTTTTTTAGTACACGTACCATATGGGCACATTTGAGAAAGTACGCGACTATTTAATGCCAAAAACCCTAAATTTAAATGCTCAAAAAAGAAAAAAAAAGAATAGGGGTGTTGATCGCTTCGGTTAAAAAAAATTTAGTCAATTTAAACAAAGCGAATCCAGACCAAGACAAATGTCCCCGTAACCGGTTTCCACCCACAGTGAGCCCCAAAAAAAACTGCTAAAATCCCACGACATCCTAACTACAAAGCTTGGACCTCTACAATCGCCCGTACCTCGCCTTCCGAACGAGCCTGGCGCGCACTCAAGCCCCCACCCCCAAAACCCAGCACACAACCCCCCCATTACCCACCCCAGCCCCCCTGAACTCGTTCCGCCTCCCCCCCCCACCACACATCCCATCAGAGAGTGGTTAAGCCCCCATAAAGGGAGGGCACTACAAAACCCAAACCACCCACTTTAACCCCAAACGTAATACAAAGAATAGGACATCCTCGCTAATACTGAACCCCCCCCAAACTAAGCCCAAAACCCCGTTCCCCACCTCCCACCCCCTCCACGTTCCCCGTACCCCCCACAAAGCCAACCAACACTACCATCTCCCACAAAAAAACCCACCCACCCACCAACTCCCCCCCCAAATAAACCCTCCCCCCCCATAAAAAAACACTACCGCGACCGCCAAAACACAAAAACCAACACACACACACACACACACACACCCACAAACAATCACAAACACACCACACACACACACACACACACACACAACACACACCACCGACACAACAACACAACACATTTCAGTCTCTCTAGCTACCAGTGCGCCCCCCACCACTCTGGTGTGAACCCACAACTGAACCACATACAACAATACCCACCCCGTAATGATCTAAGTCTTCTTCCCTAATCATTTAATTCACACCAAAACACTATAGGGGTTCTTTTTGAGTAATTCTAAATAATTATATACGGGTGCGAAGAATATACCATTAATTATAATAAAAATAAATACACTAACATAAAAAACATTTAACAAAATTCAAAAAACTCACAAACTATACAAAGGATTGTATTTCATTTAATTTTATATATTTATATAAACTTACATTATTATTAATTTAAAAAAATTCAAAAAAATCAAAAAAATAAAAAATCCGAATATTCTTTTAAAAAAAAATTAATTTTTTTTTCCGAAAGTTTAAAATTTGAAATTTTGAAAAAAAATCAAAAATTAAAAAAATTTGAAAATTAGAAAAAAAAATTAATTTCGAACATTTGAAAATTAGAAAAAAAATAATTTAGAAAATTTGAAAATTAGAAAAAAAAATATTTGGAAAATTTGAAAATCTTTTTTTTCGAAAATTCGATATTTTAGAAAATTTGAAAAAATGTTGGAAAATTTGAAAAAAGTTCAGAAATTAGGAAAAAAGTTCAGAAATATGAAAAAAAAAGTTCAGAAATATGAAATATTGGAAAATTAGGAAAAATATAGAAATTAGGAAAAAAAATCGATATTTTTTTAAAACATGAAAAAAAGTTCAGAAATATGAAAAAAAAATCAAGAATTGGAAAAAAAAGTTCGAAAATTTGAAAAAAGTCAATTTTTTTCAAATCGAAAATTTGGAAAAAAGTTCGAAAATTAGAAAAAAAATAATTTTGAAATTTTGAAAAATTAATATTTTTGAAAATTAAAAGAAGTTGGAAAGTTTGAAAAAAATATCGGAAATTTGGAAAAAAAGTTCGAAAATATAAAAAACAAAACCAAAAATTCGAAAACTTGAAAAAAAAAGTTCGAAAATTTGAAAAACAAATCGATATTTTTTTTGAAAATTTGAAAAAGTTCAAAAACATGAAAAAAAAGTTCAAAAATATGAAAAAAAATCAAAAATTGGTAACAAGTTCGAAAATTAAAAAAAATCGATATTTTTCAATTTGAAAATTTGAAAACACGTTCAAAAATTAGAAAAAAATAATTTCGAAAATTTGAAAAAACAATATTTTTGAAAATTCAAAAAAAAATTGGAAAATTTGAAAAATAGTTCGGAAATATGGAAAAAATACAAAAATTTGAAAAAAATTTTGAAAAAAATTTTGATATTTTTTATGAAAATTTGAAAAAAAGTCTAAACACAAGAATTTTTTTTTGAAAATAAGAAAAAAAAAATTCGAAAATTAAAAAAAAATTGAAAAATTGAAAAAATCGATGTTTTTTTTAAAATTTGAGAAAAAGAAAATAATTTGAATAACAAAATCGAAAATTTGAAAATTTTTCGAAAATTAAAAAAAAAATCCGAAAATTTTAAATCAAAATTCCAAAAAGAATATTTCGTAATTTTTAAAAAAAAAGAAATTACGATTTTTTTTTCGTAAATTTCTTTTCACAAACTTTTTTCAACTTTTTTTCGATAAGTATGCATTTTAGTGCATCTGTTTGATGTACTTTAGAGCATCCGTTTGAAAACAAACAAATGTTGT
>BQNB010165746.1:0-12624 GCA_026074375.1 Tanacetum coccineum | reverse complement strand
GGCTTAAAAACCCTTCTTTGATTTCTCTGTAATTCTAGCTTCTTGCTAGTTTCTTAATAAAATCCGATGTTCAAAAAAAATGTTTATAAAGATCGGTTCGGTTTATATTGTTTTTTAATGCTAAAACCAAACCGAACAAAAAACTTTGGTTTTTCAAAATTCGAAAATCGAACACCATCGGTTTTTCAGTCGGTTTTGGTTTTTTAGGTTTCGGTTCTTTGGTTTAACATTGCTCTTTATATAAAATCGAAAATGTCACATGAAAGATTAAATGGATTAGCTCATTTATCGAATAAAAATGAATTATAATATCATATTCTTTCTAAAAACTGAATTAAAGATTTCGTATAAAAACAACTAACTTTTTATATAAACGTTTTTTCAGCAAATAACTTTGATAAAAAAACACCCTTTTAAAACTTCACTTTAAACTTCCGGAAAAAGTTAAGCCGCCTCTTTTTGCACAAATGGAGAAACGCTTTAAATTTAACTGCGACGTTAAAATATGACCAAAGCTTAATGATGTTAGTTTAAATGAGCCGCGCACTAATATTAGACATATCAACATTTTTTGAGAGACTAAAAAGAACATGGCATTATCATTAAATTGAACTATTGAATACTTGCACATAATTTCGATGCATCTTGATCTTTATGGAACGATAACTTATCAGAGGTTACGAGATATTTGGAAAAAAAGAAGAAGCTGAAAGCTTAAGTTACAAAGTTTTGGTCACTTAGTTTTTGTTGGATCAATTCTGTTTTGAAATTAGCTCGCGAAACACATTACTAAAATTTCAAATAAAAAAGCTTATGGTTAAAAATTCTGTCACTACGTACGGGCGTTCGTTATTAGACATAATTTAATGATAAGTTTGTTTATCGGGTGCCTCAAAGGCATAATTTTAGATGATTAAAAAAGAAAAATATGAGTTTGTTTAATTAAAAAATATATATTTAGTTAAAGCAGATTTTAAATTTAATTTTTGGTGTTATATACATTTTTCAGCTATTATAGTTTAATTAACTATATCTAACTAGTTCTTTGAGTGGTGATCGTTAGACATACCCATAACAATTAAAGTAACAAAAATTAGATGAAGTTAATAGTTGGGAGAATTTATTATTCATTTTTAAGAAAATACAAACTCGGGTATTATTTGACGGTATATACTGGTTTCAAACCAGTGGTTTGTGTTAAAGTCAAGATTAATCCCCTCTTTCTTAATATAGCTAGGATATATATAAATAAAATTTAATCGATAAGATAAGAGATTTCTATCTTTATAAAAAGCTTAACTAATGATAAATGAACAGATAAATCATTTCTGATCTCACGAATCACATTCAATATGTATAAATATAAAAAAAAATTGCTAAATGTAGCCCTAAAGTCTACGTTTAATATATTTAGACACACATTAATTGTTTTCTAAGTTCAATTATAACTAGTCATCTACTACTGCATTTAACATCTCATAACCGGCTCAATTTACCAAAAATTACGCATATTTTGTTTCTTAAATGTAACACTTAAGACTATGTTTAACAAAACTGCAATATAAAAAAGCATCTTCAACAATTGATGCTTTAAGAAAAAAGCAAGTAGTAATCTCGCCATTTGAGTATCCAAATATAAAAGGCATGCAGGAAAGTAACTCTTATCTTATTTATAGCTTATATTCCTTTTCAATACCTACTCTGTGCTAATTTCCAACTCTTTTATTATATTTGAGAGCGACTCTCTGTTTTTAGGAAATTAACAACATCATCAATAATTTTATCAATGACATGTTAATTATACTTTATACCACAATTGTCCAAAACTTTAAAATACGCGGAGTATGTAACATAATTAATCAATAGAATAATGTATTTATTGTATATTATATTCTTATTTTTCCTGTAACATTTATAAAATTTCTAAATTGTCTAGCAAGTGGAAAATATGCCTATATATAGAAATATTCAAGGAGTATTTCAATTTTTAAGTATCTAATTACTGATAGGATTGTTTGAAATGAATAACTAAGTTCGGTGAAGTTCACCTAATCAAGGAAGTATTCAAAGAATTAATTTAGCTAGTTATAATATATGCTCAAAGACAATCTAAATATAAATACTAAGCCAAGCTAATTTTCTGCACGCTAAATAGCAAATAACGTACGATTAGCCAAGAAAGAAACCAGTCACAAGTGATTTTACAAATCACGTGTAATTTTTTTTGGCGGAAATAACGTACGATTAGCATACATGCATGTTGAGGAAACTTAAACCACACAGAAGGCAATTTACTCGGTAGATAATTGTTACGTGAATAAGTTTTAGTTTAGTTTTTTTGGGTAAAAAGCTAACGATATGCGAGGAAGAGGTGAGATCGTGATAGAATAATATCATCTCAAAAAACAAAAGAGCACATCCTAGCTATCCATTTTTCATCAAATAAAAAAAACAATTAAAAAACTACATTTTCCACCTATTTTTTAAAAATAAAATATCTTGCAAACGGTAAATCGTCAAACAACAAAAAATACACCATCGCGACGAGAATTAAATCATCTTTCTATAGAGGGGCACTTTTATATACTATCGATGACCTTTTTTTTGAATTTTTTTTTCAGGCACGTCTGAAAAAATCACATGTGATTTGTAGCACAATCACATGTGATTTCATAAAATCACATGTGATTTGTGATACAGATCACATGTGATTTTTTCAGACGTAACTAAAAAAAATCGATTTCATATACTTTTGATGACTTTTTAGTGTTAAAATTTCCGCCAAAAAAAATTACACGTGATTTGTAAAATCACTTGTAATTTGTTGTTTTTAAAAATCACATGCTATTTCATAAATCGCATGTGATTTCACAAATTCACTTATGATTTTTAAAGTAATAAATCACGTGTGATTTCATAAATTCATTAACCGCATGTGAATTTACAAATTTAGGTGTGCTTTTTAATTTAATAAATCACATGTGATTTTTCGAATCACGTGTGATTTTTTCTGAGCGAAAATTAAAAAAAAAATCGTCGAAAGTATATAAAAGTGCTCGTCTATAGAAAGATAGTTTAATTCTCTCCGCGATGGTACGTCAAACGAAAAAAATACACCATCGCTTTTATCTTTCTATAGGGGGCACTTCTATATACTTTCGACGAATTTTTTTTCTGAATTTTTTTTTCAGTCACGTCTGAAAAAATTACATGTGATTTGTATCACAATCACATAATAACATGTGATTTTTTCAGACGTGACTGAAAAAAATAATTGAAAAAAAAGTTCGTCGAAAGTATATAGAAGCGCCCCTCTATAGAAAGATGATTTAATTCTCGTCGCGATGGTATGTTTCGTTTTGCGTAACGATTAACGATTTGTGAGATATTTAATTTTAAAAAAATAAGATGAAAGTGAGTTTTTAATTAAATTAAAATGAGAATTAATATAAACCATTATATGAAAATAAAATGAATGGTTGAGATGAAGTTGATTGTTCTTTAATTAGATAGTGTTCTACATAGAACTTTTCTAATGCATTAACGTGCCATAATTTATTATTTATAAGTTTAAGTAGTTTTAACTTTGCAGCCCACTTGATTAATAATATAATGACTGAGTTTAAAGGGGAACCCACTAAATTAGTCAAGTGGTAGGGGGGACTACGGATACACACATTCTCTTTGTTAATTATTGATTGGATTACGTCTTGCCCATCGTTCTACATGTTTTAATTTATTACTCTAATAAAATAGTAGTAATGCATCACATTATTCACCTTTGTATTATTAATTAATTATTATCTATCGTAATCCAACTTGCATGATCCACATAACCACATTGTTACATAAGAGACTAACAACTAGGCAAAATATAGATAAAATGGGAATTGAATTAGACACTACTAGATGTGCCTTGTGTGATGAAGATATTGGAACACAACGAAATTTATTCTTCTCATGTAAAATTGCGAAAGAAATCTGGAAAGAAGTTCAAAAATGGTGGCAAATTACAAATGTTTTAATCCAAGGCCTAAACAACGTGATACACTTGAACTGGCATAGCAGTATTATAATCATTAAGAACAACCGATTCTTCCTTCTTTAAACTTTCGTTATGTAGGTCTTTGTCAACATTCTTCTGACTCACTTGCATCTTTTCTCTTCACTCAATAACTTTTTCATGAAGGTTACCAAATTTCCAGCTTAGATTCTTCATATGAACTTCATTGCGTTTAACATTTTCACTACCTTGAACATACATCAACCATCCACTTAAATATTTCATTCTTTTTGCACAACACTAAGAAATTCTGATCTATCAGTAATGAAGTTGGAGAATCTAAATGCTCTATTCTTCTTCTTCTTCATCATTTTAGGCATAATGAAAATAGCTGGGCTACGATCAGATGTTAAGTGTGGTAGAAATAAGGCATATAAGTTGAGAAACTTGCTTATAAATCTAACATTTCCCAAAACTCTATCAATGTTCTTTAATATTCAACTGCAAGGATTAACTCTGCTTTGAACATAAGTGAAGTGAATACATGAACTGTTAAGATCTTCTAATTTCAAGGTGATCAACACATTCCTGGAAAATAATGGAAAATGATGATGCCTTGGGTACGAATGAGGGAAATTCAAAGTTGGCTGAGAAGGGGGCCGATTATGGCGTGGTTTTTTCTACTCACGGGTCTTCACCCGTGGCACATCGTAGTCTAAAACCACCCCTCTACCAAAAAGGATAAATTAACTAGAAAGACAAATGATGGATGGGAAGCTTATGCTTGTGGATGATGCTGGGAAGCCGCTAAATAAGGTTGATTCTAATCCAGTTAATTCGGATAGTTATAGTGATATTGAAGTGGCTTACGATGAGAGTGCTCAATTCATGGCTAATGGAGGTGCAAATGATGCAAGCTTATACTAGGACGAAGATTATGACATCTATTAAGCACATGATATTAAAGGTTTAACGAAACAAGAATTGGCATTCTGTGATATGATGGACATTAATTTTCGTGGGCGTAGTAGAAGATAGTTTATGTTTGGCATCTTTATGATCAAATGTAAGCTAGTGTTTATGTGGTCATTTCCTTTGATTGGAGTAGTTATGTCTTGTTATGTATGTTTTACCGCCTATGTAACAGGATAAGATGTGAGATTCACTCACATCCTGTGTACTTAACTATTTTTTGGAGTAATATATTTACCGGGTAAAAACCCTTTACCTAAAAAAGACACATTCCTGGAAATTCACCATGTCACTTGTTTTACAAGACCCGCTCTCTATGTCGAAACTTACATTCCAATCACCCATTAGCACCCAAGGATTAGCATTCACTATACTTATATACCTACTCAAAGTTTTCCACACATCTCTTCTTTCTTTTCCTGAGTTTGCTGCATATACAAAGCAACAAAAAAACTGTTATTACTACCTTTAACTTCCACTAGACATAACATTGCTTGTTTATTTTAGTGTATCTGCACTACATTCACATCATCACCATCATAACCCACTATAATTTTGCAACCTCTATCACTCTCCTTCATATTATTCCAGTTTCTATAAACAAAATCACAAATTTTCTTAATCTTTTTAACCTATATATGAGTTTCCAGTATTACACAGATGCTAAGCTTTTCTTCACTCATAATTCTCTTTACTTCCTTTTGTTTCTCTTTATTACACGGCCCGTTACATTCCAAGATGCTACCCTTAGCTTTGTATTCATTGTTGACATTGTAAACTATCTTTATATGATCCATTACTCAGTAAATCCCAAGCCTTTCATGCTAACTTATTATCAGTTATACTTTGTGCAATTCCATTAGTCTCATCATATACATCTTCTTCATTAGTGCAATCTTTTTTCCAATTTGCTTCCCATTACTCTTTGAAGTACTTAATTATTTCTTTTGTCCAATGTTTAAAATCTTCCAAAGTAGGTTGCTTGTGGTTTTTAACATACTTATCAACAATTTTCCTCTCATTTTGCATTTGAATTTCAAAGATTTATATGTCTTCAGTTTCTCCAAATACTCCATACTTGCACTTCTTTTTATTTCATCCACAGTTTCCTTAGTAACTTTCCATGGACTCTTAGGGCTGTGAGGGCTTAACACATCTTTACTCTACATTCCTTGATAATCATCTTTCTTACTTTTGCTGCTAGGAATATGTGTTTCAACCTTAGAAGCATCCGAATTTGGTAGTCTATTAACTAGCTAACTCCACTCTTGTTTTAAGGAGTTTATCACCCTGTGCTTATTTATGAATTCCTTTATTAGAAGCTTTTGATTTATTTTTGTTACCATTATTCACCATCTTAAATTCATCATTCTTCATCTCAGTTTCTCTATCACCATCACCATCTTTATCCCAACCCTTTTCACTTTCCTCTATCGGTTTTATATCATAATTTTTGTCCAAATGACCAAACACTTTACTACACTTAGGTGGTTTACATTCACAAATTTTGATCATTTAGTCATCTGACTATCACTTTTATAGCAAATTTCAATTCTTTCTTAAAGCTTTTAGTTAGCCTTTATTTCAACTAAAACTCTATCCAGTACTACCAGTCCCATCTTTACACATATTAGTAGTTGTTTTATCCAAGTGGGTTCTCAAACTACTAGCAATAGTACTTATACCTTTCAATGTCCAAGCCTCCAATGGTACATTGTATAACTTGATCCAACATGGCAACACTTCTAGATCTCTCTTATCCACAATGATACTTGGGTCTCATTTTTGAACCATACAAGGCTAATTGTTTACCAACCATGGACTACTTTCTAAAACATGGTTTATCATTTCTTCTTCTCTGAACTTAAACATATACAATCCATTATGTGGCACAATATCTTTTAACCCAAAATTTTCCCACATTGTAACTAGATTGTACCTAAGTTCTGAGTAAAATATTTAAAGCCAATAAAGTGTCCACATAGAGTCAATAACCACTTTCTACTTCCTTCCATTACCAAGTCTTCATCAAACACCACAACTTCCCCACCTTCTTCTAACATTGTAGAAATCAAACTATGCTTATTCTCACTCTCATTTGCAACAGGTTTCACAATATCAGCAAATGACTTAGGCTTACTGCATCATTAACATTTACACTTTGCAGTATATCTATATCATTAATACTATTCACACTAATATCAACATAACAAACATCAATATTCTTATTTACAAGCTTATCAATATTACTGATGACGTATAATGGGCACACCAGGCTTCTAGGCCTGGGCTGTACCATCACAATTGGGCCTCGGCCCAACTAAAATCAATAACAAATATAACGAGCCAATATTAAGCCCGGGACTACACCGGCACGGCCTGAGTATGACAAGACAGACGCAGACCGCTTCCGTAGGACGCGTGCGGAAGAGTGTCCGAATCCGCAAACAAGCGATTAGCGCGGATCCTTGCCCGACAAGGGACCCACTATGGCCATCAACGAAGCAGGCGAAATATTAGGAAAACCTAGTATTTCTCTCACCTATAAATAGGACCTCTGTCACATCAAAAGGTACGATATTCATTCCTATTCATACACACACACATACTATGATATTCTCTAACAAAAATATGTACTTACTCTCACGTCGGAGTCTAACCATGGGGTCCGTCCCCACGGTAAGACTAACGGTTCGCCTCTATTTGTGTAGGGAATTCAGATCATTACTTGGTTTAGTACAAGATCCAACTTATCGGCCCAACCCGATAACGACCTCAGATCTATATCTTTAGCCCATAACGTATTTTGTATTAACAAGTTGGCGCCATCCGTGGGAACCTTATGCAACCACGTTTTCTAAAATACTCATCATGAGCACTAACGAGCAAACTCCACTTAGCCAACCCACGTTCGCCGTGAGGAACACGCTAGGGAAAATATTGCGACAAGAATTACCATCAAATTCTACCAATCATAGCTGAAAAAGTGCACCAAGAGAAGGTGCAACAAGAAAAGCTTAAAGCAGTAAAAGCACGCCTTAACTTCGAAGAAGCCTCGAGGCATTTTGAGTCAGGTACGCCGAGAAAAAGAAGGAACCTAAAGGAAAGGCTTGGACCTAGGCGTACTCGAAGCATGTCCGGAAGCCTGGAACTAAGGTACGGCCATTCTAGATCACCAAAGGAGAAAGATCCGGAAAGAAGAACAGTGTTCAAAAGATTAGAAAAGGGTGTGTTTCATAGGCTAGGAGATAAGGAAAAGAATATGTCCGCACATTCAAAAGACTCGGGGCGGAAGTCATGCTATAGTATCCGCAGAGACACCGAAAGTTGCTACTAAAGTTCTCACTCTAGAGAAACAGAAATCACTTCCGAGAAACATCGTCACAAGAGAGACTACTCGCGAAGAACGGAAGCAATATCAGAAAGTGAAGGAAGTGCAAGAGGGCACTAGAAGTCAAAGCCAAAGAAGCAAAAGTCGAGTGTTGAGGATGACCTATCCCAACCATGGGTATGTGAAGAAACAGATCCTTTCACTCCTCGGATCCGTTACTTTGACTTCCTTAGAACTCGAATGCCTAGTCATATAAAAACCTATGACGGAAGCGAAGACCCAGAAGACCATTTGAAAATCTTTCAAGCGTACGCCAAAATGAAACGCTGGGCAATGCCAACCTGGTGCCACATGTTCAACTCCACGCTTACTGGAAATGCCAGGGTATGGATTGATGACCTTCCAAAAGAGTCAATCGACAGTTATGACGATTTAAGGAAAGCATTCCTTGAAAACTACCTCCAGCAGAAAAAATGCATCAAAGATCCTGTCGAAATCCACAATATTAAGCAGAGGGACGGGGAATCCACAGAAGAATTCGTGCGGAGGTACAAACTTGAATGTAGGGATGTAAAGGGAGCTCCAGAATGCATGAAAATCTCTGGATTCATGCACGGAATCACCAACCCTGAGCTGATTAAGCGGCTAAATGACAACATCCCTAGGTAATGGATTAAATGATGAGGGTAACCACAACGTTCCTCAGAGGGGAGGTAGCGGCTTCTAACCGCGAACGGAAGAAGTCATTCCCGTCTTGGAAACAGCAAGAAGCTGGACAAAAGCAAAACTTCAAAAAGGGAAGCTTTCGGAGCCAACAAAGAACAGAGCAGAAGTAAGACAGATTCACTCTTCTAACAAAGACACCCAAAGAAATTCTGGCCCTGGACAAAGGAAAGTTCAAATCTCCTCCGCCAATGACAACCCAAGTAGAGAAAAGAAATGCTAGCAAATTCTGCGAATTTCATGGAGAAGTAGGACATACCATTGATGAGTGTATACACCTAAAAAGACAAATAGAAGATATGCTAAAAGACGGAAAGCTGTCTCATTTAATCAAGGAATTGAAGCAAAATAGTGGAAAAGACCAGACAAAGGCAACAAAAAAGGGGGAGACCCCAACAAAAGATAAATCACTGGCAATATTAATGGTCCAATCATGGCAGAGGATAGCAAGGCAAAGGATTACTCAAACTTTCTCCCCGGAGTCAGTAATCTCCTTTCCGCCGCTAGGAGAAGAGGACGAAACGGAAGGCCCCATGATCATTAAGGCTGAAATGGGAGGACATTGCGTACATCGCATGTATGTGGACGGAGGCTCCTCCTCAGAAATTTTGTATGAACATTGCTTTAATAGATTCCGCCCAGAGGTTAGAAATCAGATGGTCCCTGCAACTACACCATTGGTCGGGTTCAACGGAGAAATAATATGGCCACTGGGCAAATATCGTTGCTAGTAAAAATAGGTGATGAGGAACACTCAACTTCCGCATGGATGCACTCAGCTCCAGCTTCCGATCACTAAAATTAAAAGTGCACTATTGAGTCTAGAGCCAAAAGAGATCATTCATTAATCTCATTAGGACACTTGTTATAATTTAGCTTGTTATCTCACACAATATAAATATCAAGTAATATCATTAGAGTCCTACGCAAGTTCCTTGTGATTTTGCCAGAACATTCGAGTGATACTTAGGTATTCACAATGAAGATGGAAATCCTGCTTGAGCCAACATCAAACAAGCTCATAGTAGGTGACTTGTGTAGATATTAGAAAAAGACTCGGTCACCCCGTGTATTTTACTGTTTATTATAGCTCGTAGTTTAATAGTTAATAGTACGATTTTCGGTATTAAGTCGGGTACTAATACCCGGTATATTGTAAGTACTATATAAGCCTCTTCCAACTTTGGAAGAGGTAAGCTAGTCATTTTATTCTTTTCATATAGAAACACATTTTCTCTCTCTAGAAAACTCTCTCATGTGTTTCTCTCTCTAGAAACTAGCCAAGTCCAAGAATCGACCCCGTGTTATGATATAAGATATACCACAATTGGTATCAGAGCTTATGGGATGATTAGATCGTGTGTATGTGCGATTTCTTGCTTGTTTTAGATCGAAAAGTGTACCATTGAAGGCTCCTAGCTCGTTTTTGAAGATTCTCCGAATTTTGATGTTTGTATTGATAAAGTTTGGGTGTTTCTAGTTGCTATTGTCTTATGGTACTGTGTTGTGCAAAAGAAATCAAGCAAAATCGTTCAAAAGGGTGATTTATAAGTGATTTTGTGTAATAAAAGTCGTTGTTCTTCGTGGAGGGTTGCCAGAATTTCTTCACGGCGGTTTGGTTAAATATAATATTTTATTAAGTAGGTTACCAACTCTCTGACACACGGCGGGTTGCTTAGGCGGCGAGTTACTAAGCAGCGAGTTGCTTACCAGCGGTTTGCTTACCAGCGGTTTGAACAGGTTATCAGCGGTTTGAATATTTTAATAGCAAATATCTAAAGGAAACTCTGGCGGTTTGAAAACTCAACGGCGGTTTGATTAAAATATAGATGGCGGTTTGTATTCTTTCTTCGCGGCGGGTTGCTTGGCAGCGAGTTGTGTTCGGCGAGTTGCCTTAAAATTCCACCAGCGAGTTGCCTTATTTCTTTGCAGCGGTTTGGTAGCCTCCAGCGGCGAGTTGACCTACTGTCTTAGAAATTTGAAATATTTCAAACTTGGGACTTTATATCACTAAACCATGAAACTAATACGTTAACTTCACCACTTTTAACGTACCCTCACTAATCATTGATTGATCAAAACATTTCATATCATAATAAAACAAGATGTCTAGTATGTATGAAGACATCCAGTGTGTCGGTTCTGATACACGCCCACCAATGCTTGATAGAACAGACTTTGAATCTTGGCAACAACGTATACGTCTGTACTGTCTAGGAAAGAATAATGGAGAGAATATCATGAAGTCCATTATGGAAGGACCATTTCATATGGGAACGGTCTCAGATGTTATTGCTGGAGGAACTGAGAGTGCAGTTCAACAAGGGCAAGTATGTGCTAGAGTCCTTAACGACCTTTCAGCTGAAGAAAAGGAAATATATAAAGCTGACATTCGTGCAACCAATATCCTACTTCAAGGTATACCAAAGGACATCTACTCACTCATCAACCACTATACTGACGCCAAAGACATTTGGGAAAACGTGAAGATGATTCTGGAAGGTTCTGAGTTAACAAAGGATGACCGGGAATCTCAATTATACGATGAATTTGAACACTTCCGTCAAATCAAAGGAGAAACCATTCAAGGATACTATGTTAGGTTTACGAAGCTCATTAATGACATGAGAAACATCAAGATGACCATGCCCAGGATGCAGCTTAACTCAAAGTTTGTGAACAACATGTTACCTGAGTGGAGTAGATTCATAACTGAAGTCAAACTTAATAGAGGTTTGAAGGAGTCTAATTTTGATCAGCTTTATGCCTATTTGAAGCAACATGAGGTACATGCTAATGAGAACAGAACAATGATGGAAAGGTTCCTTCAACCAACTAATGATCCTTTGGCACTAGTGTCGAATGCCTCAGTTCAGCAGTATCCAACACAATCATCCAAGTCTCCTCAATCCTCAAATGAACCATCTCCTGCTGACAACTTTCAACTGGACTCAGGAAGTTCTTCAACAGAAAACTTGATTGAAAGTTTATCCAACTCACTTGCCCTCCTCACTCAATCGTACAAATCACATCTTCCTCAAACAAACAATCAACTTAGAACGTCATCTAATGCAAGGAACAAAGCTACGGTTCAAGACGGCAGAGTTGTGGTTCAAGATGTCCGTGGAAGATACAATGCGAACAATCAAGGAAAACCATTTCAGAGAAATAATGCAAGAGGAAATGTTGTAGCTGGGAATGTAGGAGGTCAGAACAGAGGAGGCATTATTAATCCTGGACCAACCAAACCCATTAAGTGCTACAACTGTAACAGACTAGGGCACATTGCACGAGAATGTCCAAGGCCAAAGCGACTTCAAGATTCAGACTACTTCAAGGACAAGATGCTACTAATGCAAGCCCAAGAGAGTGGAGCAGTACTAGATGAAGAACAGTCGTTGTTTCTTGCAGGGGAACAGGTTACCAACGTTGATGATGATGTGGATGATTCACAGGAGAATGATTTGGCACTCAATGTGGAC
This sequence comes from Tanacetum coccineum, assembly GCA_026074375.1. Taxonomy (NCBI): domain Eukaryota; kingdom Viridiplantae; phylum Streptophyta; class Magnoliopsida; order Asterales; family Asteraceae; genus Tanacetum; species Tanacetum coccineum. Next base: position 113 of record BQNB010165746.1, on the reverse strand, counting down.
CATATTTTTGAAGCTGATGAATGTGATTGATATGTGTAAAATACACATATCCGTTTATACCTAAAATAACCCAATTAAACCCAAAACAAACCAAAAATGGCAAAAATATGCTT
>BQNB010165745.1:3929-14186 GCA_026074375.1 Tanacetum coccineum | reverse complement strand
TACGTCCCGTAAATTTTTTTTTTCTTATTTTTGGCCAAAGAAGGGGAGCGGGATTATAAAGTTTTTTTTTTTTTTGCCGATGAACAGTAACCGAGCCCAGTGGGCTGAGTACTGTTCATTTTACTGTAGCACCATGGCAAAAACGACGTAGTATTGCTTCTAAAATGTGTATTACTATAATATAATGGAATTATGGAAAAAGACAAATGGGCCACATTTTTTTCATCTTTGGGCTTGTATTGGTCAGATGTCGAGAATCAAATATTCGAACCTTCTGGATTTTTTGAAGATATCCAATGTGTAAGACAACAAGAAAAATAATAGTCATGGGCCTGGACCATGGGCCACCCTAAGTGGGTCCGAAGGTAACATGAAGTTAGGGTATAATGCTTTATGGTAGGGAAGCTACTAGCCTACTAAGCAAAAGCTATCTAAAGATAAAGTATGATTTGTTAAGATTAAATAGTAACTGTACACTTTTCCTACACAATTTTGGAACCAACTAATTATGTCAGGTACATTTTCCCGGCGCCAAAACATCATCTGAAAGTCACGAATAAAGATGAGTGCGAATCACGTCTATTATTGTTTCGTTAAACCGCAAAGCTTGGTATAACGCAGCCAAAAGAAGTGATATAATGATTGGTCATTTAAGGCTTGATATATGTAATTCAAATTTGTCATATGTTTTAGCAATATTACTACAAAAATACTTATTTTTAGGCTCATGCTTTCAAAATGAGAATCATTCTCACATGAAATTCGAACTCGTGACCTCTAGGCAATGTCTACTTAGCTAGTAGCATTCAAGTGTTCCCTTTGCGTAACACTGCTACATTGAAAGGATTGCTAGTCACGTTTTTCCCCTGCCACCAGTGAGGATCAGTTACCTAGTTGTATGAGGCCACCTTTTATCAGGTATGGATCCAACGATATCATGATAACATTTAAACTCATATCTTCAACCTATTACGATGGTTTACCGAGTCCACTTGTTTCTTGATTCATTTAAGGGTACCCTTGGTACCAAATTTTAAGTGGATGGAACTAAACTGTATAAACGAACTATTTTCCCAACAGGAGGGAGGAAACTTGGTGCTATTGGCCAGAAGGAAGGACCATATGCATGTGGGGTCTTTGCAAACAATGTCAAAAATTCATCATATATGTGGCTAATTTATATGAAATGGACATTTGCCAAAAAAAAATATAATGGACAAAAAATGCAAAGAGACAACCATGACCACGCTTTCAAGTTTCCACTTGCTGTTACTTTAAATGGGTTAAAGATTCGTGTAATTTATTAATTTTTGTCTATATATTTTCCCGTTGGACGTTATGCTGTCTTATGTCCATTGAGGTTATAAAACTCAAGGCGACGAGTTTTGGTCACTGTAGTGAGAATTTGCGACAGAAAGTGCTTCACTATCTCGTATCCATCAAGTGACTTACAACCCCGATTGTTTTTACCTTTAGACCCCCATTACGTTTAATTTCGTAGAGCCAGGATGAAATACAAATAAAAGTATAAAGATCTATATCAACACTAGTTAGAAAAAGTTTAGTGTAATACTACATCCACTAAAGATTTACAAAATTATTATACACACAATGACATGACAAGTGAGTTTGACAATCTCTTTCATATTATTCACCCACCATATTTATATGACACATGTGAGTGGATTTTGTTTTGTAAATTTTTAGTGGATATAGCATTCCTTAAATGTTTAACAGCTTATAGTAAAAAGCAAACTTGTAATTTATCTTCCTTGTATGTTCTTTCTGTATCCTTGCTAGTAATTAGTAATATCACAATTAAAAATTAGTAATTAGTAATACTACCAAGACTAATGGTAGTAGAGAACTGTTTTGGATGTTTTGTTCCAATTATTCGACATATTTGACGCAGAATCATTGATAATATTCATTTCAAGCATCTTTCTTTTCCAGGTATTAGACCCAATGATTTAGCCAAATCTATCTTTTCTTTGGAGGAGGATCTTCCTTCATATTCGGGGCACAAATGTGTCGGATTATATGTCGTCTACCATTATAATCTAATTGGATTCTTTTGATATCCATCATACATCAAGACAAAACCCAAAAAACAGTACTTTGTTTGTTTATACTCTCTTCTTTCATACAACGTTATCCTCAGTTTTTTGACAAATAATATTTGCATACATATATTTAACCAACCTGTACACCGTTATGATCATTTGCATCCGCAAATCCGTTCAAAGGTGCACATACACGGACAGAAGACAACGCCTTATTGAAATGTTTCGCCTTTGTGCCAAGATACTCGCTCCAAGTAACTGGACGGTAAAGAGGAGGGTGAACTTGGTCTGTTAATTTGGAAAGAGGTGAAATTTTAACATTAGTGGGTGGTCCATAAAGATAAGCCACAGATAACCTGTGTTGTGTACGGTTCACCATCGCTCGGTGCAACACACTTGGGTACAAACCATTGGATAGTATGTGAAGGAGGTCACCTACATTGATCACAAGTGCACCTGGTATCGGTGGGACTGTGACCCAGCCGGTTCCGTCCCTGTGAGCCTGGAGTCCACTTGTATTGTTTTGGTGAAGGATGGTTAAGAGAGTTGAATCAGTGTGAGCTGCAAGACCCATGGCTCGATCGGGATCTGGACACGCTGGGTAGGAATTTAATTGTAAAGCTGGACATGATCCTCGTGAGCCAGCCCATTTCACATCATCCATTGTAACACCTAATGATCCCAACATTAGTGACATGAGTTTTTGTGCTAACTTATTCATCTCCTCTTTATACTCTTCAATTACATCACTGCAAAAGATAATTACCAATATCAGTTCTTATGATAGACCATGTAGTGAAGGAAAGGCCCAGTAGATTTATGCTTTTTCTTTTTCGAAATATAAACTCGGCATCCATGCTGGTCCTTGCAGAATTAAAAGGTGTACTGGAATTCCTTATTCAATAGAACTAATATGTAGATCTTGTCTTACTTGTTGATTTAATTTGTTTTGACACAGACGCTTTTAAGGGGTAATTGGGATTGTTTATTCAAATATCTGGGAATCTGGGATATAAGTCGACGAGTGATTTCTTAATGCACAATCTTACAAAAACCTCTATGATTGATGCAAGAATATAATAGATTATAAAACATACCAGAATTTTGTATAACTGTTAGGCCAAAGTTTAAGAGCATGTTCATAAGGAGATCCCATAACCGTGAACCCTTCAGACCACATAAGTTTAGGAAAAAACGACGATATCCTGGCAACGCCATAGCCAGAAACACCATCAGGAGCTCGAGCCGCTTTGAGCTTCTGTTGTATTGGAAGTGCAAAAAGTTTTCTACCAGCAGCCTCCATATCTTCAAGAAGATTTGTAGGGACATCATGATTGATGACTTGAAACACACCCCAAGTTTTGCATGCATGGCCAACAAGTTTCATGGCGTTTGGATCTGTGAGGCTAATAACAGGCACTAGATCGGGGGATGACATACTACACGAAGAATAACCGTCAAGCGATAACCATGCATGCGATTCAGGCAACTCTTTCATGGAATTCAAGTCTAAATGCTTTTGATTGATCATGGAAACATTTGTATGCATGTTGTATTGTAGTAATGGTATATATTTAATGAACACTTGTAATGGAGAGAATGAAGAAGAAATGGTGAGTAAAATGTGATGTGTGAACCGTATATAAAGGGTCTAGGATTTGAAGCGACAAAAATAGTGGGGCATGTCAAGATTCGTCGTTATTGTGTGTTTAGACAAATATGGTGTCTATGGCTATTGTTAACCGTAGGGTAATAACAAAAGTAGATAAAAAATTTATTCGGGGACGACAGTGGTATCAATTGTGACCGGCAAATTATTTTTGTTTGTATTGTTAAAACTTAAAACCAAAAGCGCGGTAACAACTTTTTTCACATAAAGCTAGTTTTAATAAAATTTTCCAAAAAAAATAAAAATTAGAGTTAATATATACAGAGGTTACTAAAGTTTATACTAAGGTTTCATTTTGTTTACTTGGGTTACTACAAGTATGAAACATGACTTTGAGGTTACTAAAGTTATGAAAATATATATAAACATCACTTAACCTGTAAAAACGCGACATTTATATTACTTAACTTATAAAAAAAATATATTCAGGTTACTCGAATAACACTGAAATTATGAGGTATGCTTCTTATAAGTTTAGTAACCTCAGTGAACAAAATGAAACTCTAGTTACTTAGGCGGACATTTTTGTAAACTTTAGTATCCTCCGTATATATTAACCAAAAAAATTACTACTCCGGAGCTATTATACGTAATGAGCTACCGGAAAACTTCCTCCATCCTTAGCTCAGTTAAAGAAGGTACTTTTTTTTCAAATGTTTTCAACGATTTGTGTTACTAACGAGCTAGTACTTTTTTTTCAAATGTTTTCAACGATTTGATTTTTATCTAATTCATATCTTCACTTACTATTTATTGTTGATTCCTTTTTAACAGATCTTTGATTAGCTTGTTGAAGCTTTAGTTATCTTAGATAGATCTAAAATAACTATGATAGAAACCTTAAGTAATATACAGTAGAAACTCGATAAATTAATACTCGATTATTTAATAAACTCTCTAAGATAATATTTTTTGCCGGTCCCGACTCGGGGATAGGGTGCTAAATTAATAATTCGCTAAAATTATAAGAAAAGCATAAACAAAGGCTTAATAATAAGTATCCATCAGAACTTTGGACCTTACAAGAAGCTCTGTGTTGCTTCCCATTACCAGATAAGCATACACACGTTTGGATCATTTTCAAAAACGTTGTATGGCAAACCTCTTACAAATTAATCCTCTTACAAGCTTATTATGTTCCTTAAAGTTAAAAAATGACCAAGGCCTCCTATGCCAGAGCATTGATTCATCTAATGTAACCTTTGCAACAAGACAAGTTAAACTCTCTTTAGAAACAATTTCTTCATATCAAAACTGTACATATTGACTTTTCTAGGAGTTTTAAGAAGTATCTGAGTTTCATCAGGCAACTTAAAATTAAGGAGATAGGACAAGACATCAGTGTCAGTAAAAGGACAAGTTCTTTTTGTCACACATCTAGTGAGACACTAAACAGATTACATTTTAACTCATTGACAAAGTATACATCTTCAAAATCAAGACTATCAGTTTTAAGTGTTCATTTACCAGAAATTCTACCACCATGTGCTCCTCCCTCAAATGTAACATAACTTCCATCAAATTCCTTGAAATTTGAGAGATAAGCTTATGTTTCAAGTCATGTCCTTAGCATCCATTGTCAATGAATCATGTATCATCCTGTTATGGCTTTGCCCCTGCCCATAAAAGTAAGGAAATTAAGTTTCCTTGTGGACCCAAGCCATACAGACTTGGATCTGCCTCTGTGCATCAATGTAGTTTGTGTTTCTTCAAAGTGATTGATGCATATCAAGTTTTGTAGGCTTCCCAAAACCAACATGCTAGGCCTTAACAACATTTACTGATTAACCTTAACACAGCATGTAACAACTGGTAAATGTGCCTAGCAGTATTATCTGCTTGGCCTAGCAGTATTAACCTGCGTTTGGCTTGCATATTATTTGTTGGGTAAACCTTTGTGGTTAATACTGTTTTTTATTGAAAAAAAAGGGGACTTTTTACTCTGATTGTGCTGATTTTGAAAAACGTACATGGTTTAGCAATAAAAACCTGTAGATTTTAGGATGAGCAGTATCAACTAACCCTGGCAGTATTAAATGATTTTAAGGCCGGTTATTTTATTAAAGACAGCTTTGGGAACTATTGTCCCTTTTTATTTTTTTTGGGGGAGCCAATAGGGTGAGTCCTGTTGAAAGTATAGTGTAGTTCACACAATCAACAGGTTGCGTATCCATGTGATAATTATTCCCCATATACAAACCCCCTTCCTTTGATGTATTTACACTGACCTGCACATGAATCAAAACTCCCACAAATAAAACAAGCTTTGTTATACATTACAAAATCACTTCCTAGTTGACTGGACTTCCTGTCCATTCCAGTTTTCTTGATTTCCCCCTAGACTGGTGATCAATACATCCAGCATACCTAACTGACTTTTTAACTGGTATTTCATTAATCTTAGGTTTGACAAACTCTATCTTTTTATTCAAGAAAATAGTTCTTTTTCAACATTAAGTGAAACTCAACAAAGCTACTTGTGAGTTCTGATACTTGGTTCTTTACCAAAGAGTCATCATAATTTTCCTTAGAATCATCTGATTTTTTTTATCACAAACAATGTTATACTCTTGCTTACTATCCTTAGTGTTGGGAATTAAACTCAGTGCACTTAGTACTGTTAAGTCAAAAGCTAGTATTGCTCACAAGTTACAACTGCCAGTATTAACCAGTTAGTACTAGCTAGAGTTAGTTAGTACTAACTCCATTTTTAAAATTTTTTTTTTATTGTTTTTTTTTTTTTAGTACTAACTTAAGACTGTTGAAGGACTTAAGACTGCTGGTTATAAAGTTACTACTGCTGGTTCAAGATTACTGTTGCTGGTGAAAAAGTTAATGCTGTTAGTACAAGTTAATGATGTTAGGCATAACTTAATGCTAATTGACTAAAGTTAATGATGATTAGTCAAACAGAAGACTGAAGTTAATGATGATTGAAGAGATTAATGCTGATTGAGAATTTGACTAAATACTTAGGAAAGTATTAAATATTTAGTCATTGTATTTAATACATTTGACTAAATACTTAGGAAAGTATTAAATACTTAGTCATTATATTTAATATATTTGACTAAATATTTAGAAAAGTATTGTAAGCCCATTAGGACTCCTTAGTGTATAAAAGGAGATCATAGGGCATCTAGTTTAACATCTCATTCTTCTCATTATCATACATATACCTACACAGCATCTTATAGTCATAACTTTAAGGTTGTAAACCCTAGTACTAAGTTAAGAGTACTCGTATTATTAATCTTGATAATATTTGAGCTTTTTGGTTATATCATTATTCATATATAATCATTGTTACATTAGTATTCTTTAGAGTATTAAAGAGTAGATTCTGCAAATACTCTTTTAGTATAACACAATAAGAACAAAGTTTTCTACATTGTTATTTTGGATTTATCCAAGGTAACATACTCTTTACAAGGTAAGGAATCGATCTAGGTTTGGGATCAACAAGTGGTATCAGAGCTTGTGTTCTAAAACTTTGATCTAGAAGAAACTATCAAGAAGAATCATTTACTCACAAGGAAGATATGGATCCTATGGCTTCTTCAGACTCAGAGGTACACAATGATAAAACTTGTACTAAGTCATGTCTGAAAAACTATGAAACTTTAAAGAAACAATATAATGATCTGCTTGCTAAACATCTTCAAACTAAATTTGAGGCATCTACTTATAAAAAGGACTAATACTGTAGAAAAAATGCACAACTTGTCACCATATACGAAGATTGAGGTTCTTTTTTAGATGAATATGTTTATAGTCCGTAAAAGAGCAAGTAGGAATCAAACAATATGAAATTAATACGCTTAAAACATAGTTTGAAAAACTTAAGCAAGAAAAGGATGCCATTGATTTTAAAATTGAGAAATTTGGTAAGGCCTCAAAAAACTTAGATCAGTTGTTAGGAACTCAGTAACTGACAATATAAAAAGGGTTTTGGGTATAGTGCAGTTCCTACCACCACATCCTTTAATCTAATACAGACCTAAATAAGCTAGATATGTCTTATCTGGTCTTGAGGAGTTTCCAACAACCCTAGTTGAATAGCTATGGATAGGCTAATAAAAAGTGTTTGTGAAAATTCTTCAAATGAAACTAAGAAAAATTCTGATGCTCCTTTGATTGAAGAATGGGTTTCTGATAATGAGGATGAAGTTGAGTCTCCTGTTGTGGTAAAGAAGAAAACTGTTTTTCCTACTGTTGCGAAGATAGAGTTTGTTAGACCTAAACAACATGAAAAACCAGTTAGGAAGCCAGTGAAGTATGCTGAAATGTACAGGTCACAAAGGCCTAGGGGAAATCAAAGGAACTGGAATAATCAGAAGTCCAACAGCTAGGAAGTGACTTTGTGATGATCAAGAAAGCCTGCTATGTATGTGGAAGTTTTGAACACCTGCAGTATACCTGTAAACACAAGAGACATGTTAATGATCAAAAAACTGTAAAACATTGTGGAACAACTCAAATAAGAGGGTGATTCATCATTAATCAACAAGAATAACTCACCCCAAACCAAAAAGAAATATGAATTCCATAAGCTATTTGATGAGGTCTGGAATAAAAGCATTAATGCTGCTAAAAACCAAAGGATGCCCATAATGCTATCAAAGGAATAAATTTATAATTTGTTAAAGCTTCCATGCATGTTTGGTCTGATGCCAAGAACAGAGTGATAGATCATGTATCCAAAAACAACAGTGCATCAGTCACTTTGAAAAGATTTGATTACATTGATGCACAAGGCAGATTCTAAGTCTGTGATGGCTTGGGTTTCCCATACAGAGATGATTTGGAGGATCCTTCCAAACAAGGGAGAACAATGCTCAAATTTATGAAGAATCACTTGGGTTCAGATGGATGCACCGAATCAGGGGAGGCAGGAGTAACAGCAAAGACAAAAGATAATTGATGAAAAGGACAGAGGTTTCCAGAGCAGAAGGTTTAATTCAAGAACTTCTTCAAAAGATATTCATACATGCTGAAAGATCAAGAAGATGAAGTGTTTGAAAGCATTCTCTTAAAACAGAAGGTTTAATTCAAGAAACTTGGTGATTTGAAGGTAAATCATAAGTTTAGGGGAGGATTGGTTGGGAATTAAACTCTGTGCACTTAGTACTGACTAATCAAAGTTTATATACTCTGCTCACTAGTTACAACTGCTAGTATTAAACCAGTTATACTAGCAGAGTAAGTTATACAAGCCATACTAACTTAAAACTGTTGAAGGACTTAAGACTGCTGGTTATAAAGTTACTACTGCTGGTTCAAGATTACTGTTGCTGGTTATAAAGTTACTACTATTAGTACAAGTTAATGCTGTTAGGCATAACTTAATGTTAATTGACTAGAGTTAATGATGATTAGTCAAATAGTAGACTAAAGTTAATGATGATTGAAGAGATTAATGCTGATTGAGAATTTGACTAAATACTTAGGAAAGTATTAAATATTTAGTCATTGTATTTAATACATTTGACTAAATACTTAGGAAAGTATTGTAAGCCCTTTAGGACTCTTTAGTGTATAAAAGGAGATCCTAGGGTATCTAGTTTATCATCTCATTCATCTCATTATCATACACATACCTACACAACATCATCATAGACAGAGATCTCTCATATCCTCAAACACACATACACAGATCCAGAGATTAAGAGTCTTGTAAGCTTCAAGGTTGTAAACCCTAGTGCTAAGATAGAGTACTCGTATTATTATCATTAATAATATTGAAGCGTTTTGTTACATCTTGTGTTCATTCATTCAAATTTACTGTTTCATTAATATATCTTCTAGATATTAAAGAGTAGATTTCGCATGCTCTTTGATATACACATAAAGTTTCTACTATTGTTATTTTGGATTCATCCAAGGTAACATACACTTTACAAGGTAAAGAATCGATCAAGGCTTGGGATCAACAAGTGGTATCAGAGCTTATGCTTTGAGAAACTTTGATCTAGAAGATATCATCCAGAAGAACCCTTTACTCACAAGGAAGAGATGGCCTTTTCAGACTCATAGGTACACAATGATAAACCTTGTACTAAATCATGTCTAAAAAACTATGAAACTTTAAAGAAACAGTATGATGATCTGCTTGCTAAACTACTTCAAACTAAATTTGAGGCAGCTACTTATAAAAGAGGACTAGATACTGTTGAGGCACAACTTGTCACATATAGGAAGAATGATGTTCTTTTTGGTGAAGAAGTTGTTGTCCTTAAAAGAGAAGTAGGATGCAAACAATATGAAATTAATATGCTTAAAATAGAGTTTGAAAAAGTTAAGCAAGAAAAAGATGGCATTGACTTCAAAATTGAGAAATTTGAAAAGGCCTCAAAAGATTTAGATCAGTTGTTAGGAAGTCAGATAACTGATTGTTAATTTTTTAGTTCTTAACTATATATATAATATAATAAAATAAAATATATATATAATCTAAAAACAAAAATCACAATCAATGATGCCAGGAGCAGTATAGACTTTTCCCGGGTCGTTAATCCCCAATGA
>BQNB010165744.1:0-14186 GCA_026074375.1 Tanacetum coccineum | reverse complement strand
AATTTTTTGCACTAGAATAACATTATTCCTAATAATTCTTTTCATTTCCAAGCGGGTTATGGCACGCGTATCTGTTTCTGGAAAGATACTTGGGTAGGAGATTATCCTTTTTATATTCGATTTAATAAGCTATACCGATTGGAGCGTAAGAAAGATTGCCTTATTATTGACCGCATTGATCATGGCCAATGGCGTTGGAATTGGTCGAGGCCTATCCTTGGTGCTCGAAATTCCGTTGATTTACTCTACATGCTTTTTGAAATTAGTTCTGCAGAAATTAACAAAGTTGAAGATTCTTGTGTGTGGTCGTTGGGAACTGATGGAACTTTTCTATAAAGGACGCTCGATGCATTATTGATTCAAAAATTCTCCCTTCTTTGGCTCCACCGACAGTTTGGGACAAAAACATTCCTCGAAATGTTAATATTTTTATTTGGAGATTGATTCTGGATCGATTGCCTCATAAGTTGAATCTTTCCTCTCGCGGTCTTGATATTCAGGTGATCTCTTGTCCCTCTTGCAATGGTAACGTGGAATCTTTAAATCATATTTTCTTTGAGTGTAATATTACCAAGGACATTTGGATGCTTATTCGTAAATGGTGTGATATTTCTTTTCCTCCTTTTACTTCGTATGAGCATTGGAAATGTTGGTTTACTTCGTGGCAGGTGGTTAAAGAGAAGTCTCAGCGCTTATCAGTTATTTTTTCTTCTTCTCTTTGGTGGCATTGGAGGTATCGCAACAATGTTACTTTTCGTTCACACCGATGAGGAAATGTGACATTTTCGACAGCATTCTCCTTTCCTCATATTCTTGGTACATCATAGGGGTCACATGATCTGCAATTGGATTGACTGACTTAAATCTCATATGCTTATCTCGAGTAATGGTTTAGGATGACGTTTGTTTTTATCCTCTCGTGTTACTCGAGGCTCGTTTGGGGTTGCATCAAAAACGATCCGGAGTGAAAACTGGTGGCTCGACCTTCGTGAGCGGGGTTTTTTCTCTTGTCCTATATAGGCAAGAGTTTTTTCATCCTTTTTGTAGCCGTCGCAGCTAAAGCCTTGGGAAGATGATAGTCTAGGTTTTTTGCTTTTTCTAGTATTGAATTTGTACTTTTCTGGCTTCTAGCGTCTTGCTAGTAGCCTTTTATTATATATTTATCATTTGCCGTAAAAAATGAATGTGTTTTTAAAACGACTCATTTAGTGGTCGTTCTTTATATTCTTATGTTCATATGCTATGAACTCACGCCCCTATTACCTTTCCGCTGCGATATTTTGGAGGGTGTCACAAATAGCCTGCTTGTGTTATAACTGTAAAGTCATGTCTCATTATCCGAGCCATCTTGGTTGTACTAGACTTCCGACGTCCTCGGAATCTGTGCCTTTACGGGTAACCAACTTTCCACCTATTTAGAGAAAGCGTGGCCTGCACTCTTCTCCAACGGATCTGTCGTTGCACTCCATTTATCCTTGGATTGTAGTCGAAGAGTACTCTGTAATATGGATTTCAGATGGCGTTCTTGTTCCCTACCATTGATCCGGGTGAAATGGGAGATACCTGTATAGAGGCTTCCGCCCTTTATTGTGTATCTTTATGATTTGGGGCGTCTTCCGCCCCTTGTTAGCTGATTTATAAGACGTCGTCCACCCTATACGTCATCAACTAGCAGCTATAGTTCGTGAGTTTTATGTTGGGTGCAAACCTAATCCTACATCGGTAGAATATGTAAACTGAAGATAGGTCTCACACTTATAAATACCCCCTCATTGTAATTGTAAACTTATATCTAAGGATCTGGGTGTGTGTGTTTGTACCCCGTGCAGTTTAGCATGGGGTGTGCAGTTTAGCACGGGGCGTGCACACGGATCGTGCAGTTTGGCACGATCGTGCAGTTTGGCACAAGCCTAAGCAGTTTAGCTCAGAGCTTAATAATATCTCTCTGGTTTGATCCCGTGGACTACCTGACTATCCTAGTCGTAGATACCACGTTATATCTTGTGTCGATTTACATTCCACATTTATCTTCCGTAAGCCTTGTTTGTATTCCTTGTTTGTTCGAGCGGTGTGTGCAGCAACTATATACCGTACAGAGGTCTGTACAGAGGTGTGTGCAGGTGCGATATACCCTAACAAAGTGGTATCAGATCCAGGCTACGATAAACAATGGCAGAAGACGGTAAGCTAAAGATCGACAGTATGATGGTTATGATTTCGGTTTCTGTAAGATGTAGATCGAAGACTCTCTATATCAGAAGAAGCTTTAGGAGCCTTTGGCAAAAGTCAAACGTACAGGTATGAAGGCTTTGTTATTATTATCTTTGTAGCCCTAGAGTTGGTCAAGCACTGTTACAACAGTTAGTGGTTCGTGTAGAACTACTAAGCTAACGTTCAAAGAAATTCGAGATTTGATTCTTTGTTGAAGATATCCATCGGAAGACATCCAGAGAATATACGAATTATTTGTTAAGTGCATAGGACATATACAGGGGCAGAGGGTACGACAGAGGGCAGGAAGCAGAACAGAAACAAGTCAAAATCATGAAAGATAGGAGAGATAAAGTAAAGGCAGAATATCACGTGTTAGAATTGCAACCAGAAGGGCCACTTTCAAAATCAGTGTTCGAAGCTTGTAGCCTTCAAAGGTAAGGAGGTTAATATGGCAGCCGGAGACTCTGATGATGCATTGGTTGAGAATACGGTTGAGGATCGTATTATGGATTCTGGTGCATCGTTCCATGCTACATATTGCAAAGAAGAGTTAGAAAGGTTCAAGCTACGCTCCGGTAAGGTTCGTTTAGCAGATGACATGACTCTAGACATTGCAGGCATTGGGGATGTTGTCCTCAAAACTTCTTTTGGTACAAGTTGAACTCTGAAGGATGTTAGGTACATTCCAGGCCTAAAGAGAAGGTTAATCTCAGTTAGGCAGCTTAATGGGGAAGGTTACCACGTAGGCTTCGGAGACCAGCAGTGAAGGTTACTAAAGGTAGTTTGGTGGTAGCTTGTGGGAACAAATGTAGAAGCCTGTATATGGTTGAGGTACACCCTGAAGGGATTGGCGCAATTATTAATGATAGTGGTACAGTGTGTAACACCAGAGACTTGGTGATATGAGCAGGATTGGTAAGAGCATGTTAGCTTCCAAAGGCAACATTCCAGATGTACGAAAGGTAAATATCTACTTCTGTAAGCCAGGTGGTTTGGGGAAGCAGAAGAATCTTTCCTTCATAATGTCAGTGAAGACAAGAGAATTGTAGAGGTTAGAGCAAGTTCATATAGAAGGTTGTGGCCCTACATTTATTGCATCAATCTAAGGATCCCACTACTATGATACTGTTATCGAAGACTGTAGCAGGAGTTGGGAATAGGGTATAATGCAAACCTTCAGGTGAAGTGGTTTGATAAGTTGATATTGGTGGCAGATTATAGTTGTTGACCGATTAGTTTGTGTCGAGGAACGGGTTTTATGATGCTGAAATGGTCCCGAAAAACACCTCTACCAGTTTGGTGTTGTGAAAGATTGACCGACACATTCAGAGCAGTGTGCCGAGGATTTGTATAGAGGATCCGAAGATGTTATGGGCTGATTCAGTTAGTTTGGTATTCTTAATCTACGAATACCCTACATTTGTTAGGGTTGCGTATTCCTGAGAGGATGGCAAGGATGGATATTGTCTGGCACACTTGAAGGTATTTGGTTGTGACTTATTTGTTAAAGTGAAAGATGTTTGCGGAGAAGCCATGAAATGTACATTCATAGGCAGCGGCTCAGATGAAGTGCGATACAGCTTTCGGGATACGAAGAGTCACCAGGTTATCCGAAGCAGAGATATCACATTTGTGGACTCGATTTATAGAGCCAAGTCTGCGACAAATTCAAGTAGCTTAACGAAGCCAATACAGAAGAGTCAAGTAGTGTTAGTATACATTATAGAGAACCTTACAGAGAATGATAGCATAGTTGTAGAACATAGGTTGAGTTCAAAAATCACTTAGAGCCCAGGTGTGAGCTCAGATATGAGTAAGAGGTCCGAAAATAGTAGGAGCTTTGAGGACAGTAGAAGATCAGATGAAGAATAGTCTAAAGATGAAGCATCCTCCAAGGAGGGAGGTTTTGAGACTCCATAGGTACGAAGATCCACTAGAGAGTCCAGGGCTTCAGTAAGGTACTCTCCATCAGAAAACTATTTGCTAACTGACAGAGAAAGGTGAACCAGAGTCTTATTCAGAAGCCTTGAGTAGCAAAGAATCCGTACAGTAGAAGAAGGCTATTATTGAAGATATGGTTTCACTTGAAAAGAACCAGACGTGTTCATTAGTCAGAATATCAACAGGAAAGAAGGCATCACAAATCTTGTGGATGTTTATGGTTAAAGAAGAGCATAATGGCAGCAAAAGGTACAAGGCTTGATTAATGGTTAAGGGTTTTCAACAGAAATGGAGGGTAGACTACAATGAGATCTTCTCTCTAGTTGTGAAGATGACTATAATCAAGTTGGTCTTGAGTATTGTAGCTGTCAGAGCCTTCTTATGTGGGAGCCTTTAATGATATATCTATACAACACAAAAGCGAGGGTTTTTAGCTAGCTGGGCAGAAAGAAAACCTACAGTGCAGATTGAAAGAAATTATATACGGACTGATTCAAGCACCGAGGCTACGGTACTTAAAATTTGACAGTTTTATGTAAAAGGATAAGGTGCGAGTAATGTGCCATGAACCAATGTTGCTACTCTAAAAAGATGGTTTATCATGCATTAAAAAACTGTTAAATGTTGATGACATGTTGGTCGCAGGCTCTGACATGGCAGAATTCAACAAGCCTAAGTGGTAGTTGCCCTTAGTGTTCGAGATGAAGGATAGATGCTCTAAGAAGCAGGTGCTTGGTTATGTGCTTACAGTTGGTATAACAACAGTCGAGTGGGAGTCTGGACTACAAAAGAGTATCACTATGTTCACTGTAGAAGTCTAGTTTATGGCAGTTGCATAAGCAAGCAAAGAGTTGATATGGTTGAAGAATGTTGATCCCACTTCTATAGATTGAATTCTTTAAGCTTGTTTAAGGTTTAGTTATATTAGATAAATCTAACACAACTATAGTAGAAACTGTGTTTGAATGTATTAAAGATTATGCGGAATCTAATCTTTAATATACGAAGATTTATCAATGAAACAATAATTTAATGAACATCAATTCAAACAAATAAGCTTCAATATTATAATGATATATTACGAATACTTCAAAGTTATAGGGTTACAATGACCTTGAAGCTATGAAAATTGATAAAGATTGATTAAAAAGTTGATTTCAAACTCTATGCTTAGGGACCTCCTTTGTTATACAAAGCGTCCTAGTCGTCTTACAATATTCCTTAAGTATCTAAAATCTTTTTTCTATAAACATCTAATAATTATCATTATAAGCGGTACTAAACTATCAGCTTAATGATATTCAAATAGCTAGTAGTATCTTTTAAGCATATTTTCACTAGCAGCATTACTTTAATTGAGCAGTCTTTTATTTGTACTAGCGTAGTAATATTTAGCATAATTTTATTTAATGTCTTCTGAGCTGTACTTACTCCAGATATGTTGCATTAAACACATACATGAGCAGCAGTAATCCAAACAGCATCAAGAAGACTTTTAATCCTAACAATCCTCCCCTAAACTTGATATTCTTCTTCAAATCATCAAGTTTCTTCATTTAAAGCTTCATCAACACCAGGAGGATGCTTCCAAACACTTCTTTACTTCTTAAGCTATTTTATGATGAATTTAAGAAGCTGATAAGCCATTTTACTTTCATAATCAATTATAAGCTTCTTTTCCAACATCATTAAAAGTGTAAGTGGTGCAAGGGGATACTTCTTCTCTACAAACATATAAATCTGCACATGTTGCATCCTTAAGGAATGTACTCCACAGGAGTCATACAGCTTCTAATTCAACACTTTGTAGTCTTGTTGATTCTTCCATACTTTATCTTCTACATGTGGTTCAAACATTGTTTTCAAATCACCCATAATATCAAATCCAAGTTTTCCACTGGTCTTGTTGACTTCATATTTAGCTTTTACCAACTTGTACAAATCTTCCAAATCTTCCCTATCAAAACTTTTAAGCATGTGACTAAAGAATATATACATTGAGACTTTCCTATCAGCTCTCATTATTTGATAATAGCCTTTTCTTCCTTCTTTATGAATCGTTCAGCAACAATACCTTGGAGATCTTACTAGCCAAAGGTATAGATCAATGCTATCTTTCTTTTTCAGTCTGGAATGATTTCCATTCTCTGTTTAAGCTCTGCTATTTCTTTGTCATCTTCCACCTTTTGCTTTTTTGTAATCTCTTATACCAGCTCTGTTCCTGCTCTCTTTTCTTTGCCTTCCACCAACTCTGTTCTAAAGTCTTCAAATGTATTTACCCTTTTGAATGCTCTGTCAAACATATCTTGGATAGAATCCAAACTCTTTTGACTTGTAAATATTAGCTTGTATCCTTCCATGTTTTTAGGTAAGTTATACTTTATCTTTCTCTGTTGAGCGTTTGTGGTGGTTTGTTTCTTTTCTCTTCTGTTCTTTTAGCTGCAAATTGCTTTCTTCTTTTCTCTAAGAGTTGTTGAAATAATGTAGTCCTTTTCTTAATAGACAATCTTCTTTTTTTTTTTTTTTTTTTTTTTTGTTCTTATGCTGCATTCTTTCAGCCAATTGATGGTATCAACATCATATCTTTGCTGTAATCAGCCTATGTTTCAAATCAAGGCAATATTGATTCTTGTTTCTTTTTTAACTTTTTTTCTTGCAAATCTTTCTTCTTCATCAAATTCAGCTTGTAAATTTAAAGCAGTTCTTCATCAATAAGGATTTGATCTTTCTTCTTCACAGGTTCTATCAATGTTCCTTTACCTTTGTCATGTGATTGTTGTGAAGATATTGTTATTGTTGATTCACCTAGATCTTGTATAACAACCCCTTTCACCTTGGGTTTTGTACTCTTCATTTCTATAAGTGCTTGAGCCAAAGTAATATCACCATCATCATCAGTAGTTGTTGTAGCAGCACTAACAGTTGTTGCGCCACCAACAGTTTTAACTACATTACTAGCAACACTAACTTGAGCAACATCAGTAATTAACTTAGCAGTGTTAATAAGTTCAACTACTTCTTCAACAACATTAACTTCATCATTTTCCTTATTAGTAGCAAACCTTCTTGTTCTTCTAATAAACACCTTCTCTAACATCTAAACATTCACATCAAACATCTCTTCATCCACATTTTGAATACTAACCAGGGTAATTTCTTCATCTGCATCAATAGCATCAATCCTCCCCTATTTGGATGCATCCTCACCCAAACTTTCTTTATTATCAAAGGATTCTACCCTAGCAGTCAAACCAACTTTGTATAATCTCTTTAGATTATGAGTTCTTGACCTATTTTTCGTTTTCAAAGCTTCTTGGACCATCCTTTTCAAACTAGCCAATTTATTATCTTGGAGTGGTCTTTATCTCTCCAAATCAAGACCCTTATTGTAAAAATGGTACATAGTGCCTTAATTTATCAAGTTAAGTATATTCTCATCACTTTGATGTGTGTTACCTCTTGCGAGGCAGTGAATCTTGTAGAAGTTTAGATACATTCTCAAAACATAGTGTGAGCGATGTATCCCATGGTTTCTTGGCACTGGGGACACCACTGAGTAGTCCTAAGGAAACTAGATTCATTAGGTGTGCCTTAGATTGGGTCCTTATTTATGTTACCATATCCTGCTTAACTTCTAAGCTAGAAGCCATAGTGGTAGCCCTCACCAAACTATCACCCAACTCCTTATAGACAACCTCATCTGTAACACTCTCAAAAGGATCACTAGACTAAGGTACTTGAGTGTCCTTTCTTTTAGGCTTCCTAGGTTATTGTGTCTTTTGATGAATAAGGTTTTGTCAATGGCCCCTCTTTGAAACCCATTATCCAACAAACATGTTGACAAGGTTTCATACCAAGCTCTAAGAGCTTGATGTAGTCCATACAGTGCTTTTTCAACATTGTATACTCTATCAGGAAAGTCTGGATCTTCAAATCCTGGTGGGTTGACATACTTACACCTTCTCTTCAATTTCCCATAGATAAAATCACTTTTTACATCCATTTGATACACCACAAAATCTTTAAATGAAGCATAAGCTAAAAATAGCCTAATTGCTTCAATTCTTGCAACAGGGGCAAAAACTTCATCATAGTCAATCCTTTCTTCTTGTGTGTACCCTTGAGCAACCAATCTTGCTTTATTTTTTTTATCACAATTCCCCTTTCATCATTTTTATTCTTGAAACCCCATTTAGAGCCTATAGCCCTTTTTCCATTTGGTAAATCTACTAAAGTCCAAACTTCTTGTAACTTGAATTGTAGAAGCTCTTCCTGTATAGCCTCTATCCAGCATGGATCCTTCAATGCATGAATTACCTTTTTAGGTTCTTCATGTGATAAAAAGCAAGCAAACAAGCAGTTTTGAAGGTCTTTATGGTTTGTTCTTTGTTGAATAGTACTAACAAACCCATGTTCCTCTAAATTCTTTGACATCTTTCTTGTTTGTGTAGCTGATTGCAAATCTCCAATCACTTGATCAAGAGGATGATCTTTATGAATTCTTGTAGTTAGGATTTGACTGACTAGGATTGTAGTTTCAAATTGTTCTTTCTGTCACTACCACCATCATCTTCATCTCTCTACGTGAAGTCAAATATGCTATCATCTTCTAAAGAAGGAATATTTAGATCAAATGGAAGTTCAATGCTTGTTTTTCCACCAACAACATTAACCTCATTTGTGCCATCAACATTAACAGTTGAACTAACAGTATTAACATTGTTAGTACTGTTAACATTATCTTCCTTCTCTTGATCTTTACATTCACTATCTTTTCTTGGATCTTTATCAACCTTCTTTCCATCATCACTTGAAGGTTTGGATTTATCATCATGAGAACTCTTTGGATCTTGGGAATATGGTAGATCAGCAGTCTATAATGGTAGCATAATGTAATCTTTGACAAGTTTTGTCTCCTTTCTAGCTTGACCTACATTATCACTTGCTTTTGTACCTGTAAAACCATTAGACTGTGTACATGCAACAATTGGCTCATAATTCATTATTCTTGTTAGTGCATTAATATCAAATAGCCAATCCAGTCCACTACCTACAACATTAGGTGTACTCTCATTAAACCTAATATGCAAATTTTCTTCCACTATCCTTGGTCTACTATTGAATACTCTAAAGGCTTTACTATTCAAAGAGTATCCAACAAAGAAACCTTCATCAGCCTTACCATCAAATTTGCCTAAGTGATCTATGGTATTGATAATGGTAACAGGACACCCAAATGGTCTCATAAAACTTAAAGTTGGTGTTCTACCATGAAAAAGTTCATATGGGGTCTTGTTATGAGGCTTAACTACTAACACTTTATTTTGCACATAACAAGCAGTATTAACTACTTCTGCCTAAAAAGTAGTTGGCAACTTAGAATCAGCTAGCATAGTCCTAGCAGCCTCAATTAGTGTCTTATTCCTCCTCTCAGCAACTCAATTTTGTTGAGGAGTTCTAGCTACACTAAATTGTCTTAAAATACCATTCATCTCACAAAACTGATTCATTTCTCTATTTTTGAACTCAGTTCTATTATCACATCTAATCACCTTAACCTTCTAATCTACAAGATTTTCTATCCCAGTTATAAAGGACTTAGAAGCCCACATAGTCTCTTCTTAGTGTCTAGAAGAAAACTCATGTAAACCTACTATAATATTTGTGACAAACTAGGCAGTTTCATTTTCTTCTTTTAATGGGGGGCCTTTTTACAAAATGTTGGACCAAACAAGTCCATATGCAGCGAATTAAAGGAAGACTGATTGAGTTTCTATTTTGGACTTACAAGAGCTCTCCTCTTCTTTTTTCCCTCTTTTTATTTTTCCCCCTTCTTCCTTCTATGTGTGCTTTCCCTTTTGACAGCAACACAGGTTTGATCATTTTCAAAAACTTTGGAAGGTGAACCTTTTACAAGATTTCCTTTAACCAATGTATTTCATAGTTTTCAAATTTTATGTGACTAACCTTCTATGCCAAAGTTTAGGGATTCATCAGTTGTGCTTTTGCAAAAGGCAAGTTAAACCCCTTTAAGGGGACTCTGTTCTTTAAAATCAATATATACATATTGTTTTTTAGGAACTCTAAGTACTATTGACTTTTCATCAATTAACTTAAGTTTGGGATAAAACAATACATTCAAGTTATAATTACAAAAGAACACCATTCTTTTTATCATACATTTGTGAAATACTAAAGAGATTAAACTTTGACTCTCTTACAAAATACACATTTTCAAAATCTAGATTACCAATTTTAATGGTACCTTTTCTTGTGATTTTCCCTCCTTTAGGGTTCCCTCCAAAAGAAATATATCCTCTATCTATCTCTTCATAGTTTGTAAGATAGGACATGTTCTGTCCTATGCATTGAGCACCATATCCTCCTCTCTTGAATCCTGGTAAATCCTATTTCGTGGAGTTACACTGCACTCCACATCGAATAAGCAAATCAGTTCTTTTGAGGGGCCCCAAGCCATAACTGACTTGTGTGTGTGTGCATGTGCATAATATAATCAAACTTTTTTAGGGTGATGATGCACTGTCTGTGTTAGAAATATGGTCTAAAACTTTATGCTTTGGTTCTTTCTAAACCAACAAGCTGAGGCTTTAACACATTAAAATTACTTTCTAACAGTGATTAAACTACTGCTTTTGGCTTAGTAGTATTAATTTTTTCCTCCTTACGTATTAACTTTGATTAGTATTATTGTTTTTATATGTTGTGTTTTTATGAATGGGCCTAACATTAAAGTTGAATGTGCTATTTTAGAAGATATGACATTGGTATAGCAGCATCAATTCACTGTTGTTTTTGAGGTGCAACATTTTAAACTTTTGTCTAGCAGTATTAACCAAAAACTGCTGTTTTAGAATATTTTGTTCTAACAGTATTATTGATATTGAACCAGGACTTCATTGGTACTGCTCTTGGAACCATGTTCTTTTTAGCATAGGGGTGAGTCGTTTTAGCAAAGTTTTGATGATTCACCCTTTGAGCATTGTTCCAAACAGGTTTTACCATCCTTTAATTTTGAAATTGTTTTTTATGGTAATTGCAATCAACCTACAAATGATCAAAGCTTCCACACACATAACAGGCCTTATTAAACATCTCAAAATTGCTTCCTAGTTTTTGAGACATCCATTTTGTTCGAATTTTCCTTGATTGCTCTTAGACTATGAGTGTTTGGCCTAGGTTGCTAAACTCTGTTTAACAGTGTTTCTAGCGTTTTTTTCTTGTTGTTTAGATTGAAAACTCTTTCTTAACAATTACTAGGCTAACAGTTTAGTTTTCTTTTTAGTTTGAGGATAAGACACTTCCTCTTCCTCATATCCTGACACCTCATTCTCAATATTGGAGGCATCATATACTTCCTAAACTCTTAGCTCTTCTTCACTAGAATAGCTTTATGTTCTCAACTATAGGCTTATAACACATCATCTAACTAGTGACAAGGGACAGTCATGTGTTGGAGGCATGAAATTCTCCTGTGTAGGGAGGTTGGAATGCATTATAATTTCATAGCTATATAATCTTTCTTGCAATTGTTCAACCTATCTGACACTCTATGAGCTTGTTTAAAACTTTTAAGATGATGTTTTCAAATTTATCAACATTAAGGGTTGACATATTTTCTTTTTGAACTATTTCAAGCTTCTTTTTAAGCTCTCTAATAGTTATCTCTCCTATATGAATTTCAAATTTTAAACCCTTAATATCTTGTAAAAAATAGACTCATTTGCTTTATAAACTTCAAGTTATTTCTATCCTACTGACTCTAAACCTATCTTATAACCTAAAACCATTAATTTAGATTTCTTTAAATATTTTAATAGTTGATCATTTTGAGATTTAAGAAGTTCAACAGTTTCCAAACAAGATTTTGAACAAATAGAATCATTGGATACCTCAGAGTCAGGACTTAAAGATGAGAAAGCCATAAGTGCATAATTAGGCCCTTCCTCTGCCTGATCACTCCAGTCATATCCACCAAGACCATCACATGATACCAAAGCTGTGGAAGTAGATGTTTCCACAGGCACACTCCTTCTTGAGCTTTCCTTGTTCTTGTTGTGTTGATTTCTTAGAGCTCTACACTCCCTAGCAAAATGTCCTCTCTTATGGAAGTTGTAGCACTCTACTTTAGACTTATCAAAACCAATTGTCTCATTTCCATTAACAATAAGCTTCCTTCTTGTATTCTTCAAAAACTTTCTTGCCCTCATAGTCAACATGGCCATTTGCCATCTCAAATCCACCTCTTTTATGTCATTTGGATTAATTTTGTTGCAAGTCCTCATGTACAAGTTGATGACTATTTGGTTGACTAGCAAAGAATGCATAAATAACAACATCACTTGAGTTATCAATATTTGTAGAGTAAGCATCATTAACTTGAGTGCTAGCAGTAGAAACTCCATGAGCAGTATTAACTAGCTTGTGCAGTATTAACTGCTCAATTAGTGCTGCTAGTGTTGTTATTTGAAGAGGACACAAAAACCATGTTCTGTGTGCTTGAACTTGATCTAGACATCCCTTTAACTTCTAGTTCATACACCTTGAGGTTGTTTTAGAGATCATCCATGCTCATTGTATCCAAATCAGCTTTATTCCTCCACACAATAGCACGTGTGTTCCACTCAGGTGACAAACATCTTAATAACTTTTGATTAACATCTTCTTGTGAAAGCTTTTCATTCAAAATCTCCAACTGACTCACAAGCTTTTGAAGCCTATCAAAAGTTTGATCAAGCATCTCTGAGCTTGGAGCAGTAAAGTTTTCATATTGCTGTTTTAAGAGATTCCTTTGAGTCTTTCTTGTAGCTGCATTCCCACCAAATCTATTTTTAATAGCTTCCCGCAACTTCTTAGCATCCTTTATAGAGTTAAACTTTAATTGATGTTCATTGAGAATGCCCATCATAAAAGTTCTTCTAGCTTTCACCTCTAATCTTCTCTTAGCCTTTTCTTTAGTAGTTGTAATAGGCATCTCTGTCATAACTCCTTCTATAATTTTTGTTTCTGGCAAGGTTGCACCATTCTCTATGACTTTCCATAGTGCATAGTCTATCATCTGGATATATTGTTCAATCCTCATCCTCTATATCTCATACTCACCAGGTTTGAGCATGGGAACTTTGGATGCAGCCACCATGTGTGCAGAATCTGGATCCATATCTTTTAGCAAGAACAGATTCTTCTTATTTACAGCTTCTCAACAAGCTCTAATACCACTTGTTGATCCCACTTTAATAGATCGAATTCCTTAAGCTTTTTTAAGGTTTAGTTATATTAGATAAATCTAACACAACTATAGTAGAAACTGTGTTTGAATGTATTAAAGATTATGCGGAATCTAATCTTTAATATTAAGAAGAATTATTAATAAAACAATAATTTGATGAACATACAATTCAAAAAATAAGCTCCAATATTAGTAATGATAATAATACGAATACTCTTAAAGTATTAGGGTTATAAAGACCTTGAAGCTAAGAATTATACGACTAAGATTGATTTTTAGTTTTGGTTCTGGTTTTGTTTGGTTCTGGTACTTCAAACTCTATGCCCTATGACCACCTTTTATACACAAAGAATCCTAGTCGGCTTACAATAGTTCCCTAAGTATCTAAAATATTTTCTATAAACAACTAAGACATATCATATAAGTAGTACTAACTAGCAGCATTAACTTGATATTCACTAGCAGTAGTAACTTCAAGCATATTTTCACTAGTAGCATTAACTTCAGCTAAGCAGTCTTAACTTTGTACTAGCAGTAGTAACTACTTAGCATATTTGCTTTGAAGTTCATTAGCAGCACTAATATTTACTAGCAGTACTAACTGTGTACTAGCAGTAGTAAATACTTAGCATATTTTCTTTGAAGTCTCTGAGCAGTACTAACTCCAGCTGAGCAAAATTAACACAAACATGAGCATCAGTAATTCAAACAACATCAAGAAGACTTTTATCCTAACAATCCTCCCCTAAACTCGATATTCTTCTTCAAAATCATCAAGTTTCTT
>BQNB010165743.1:0-14186 GCA_026074375.1 Tanacetum coccineum | reverse complement strand
CCTGATTCTCGATGCTTTCCTATTACAACGTTAACTAATTAAATGACCGAGACTCATACACGTAATGAACGAACTTCCTGTTCGGCTCAATATTTTGAGGCTAACATAAACGTTATATAATTGTTAAATAAATAAAGTTACTTGGGTTTTTGTGATTTTTAGTTTAGATCCCTTCGTAGAGATTCCTTCTGGTGAAAGCAAGGTACACATCGAGGTTTTGTCAGTGTTGTGGGGAAATAGGCTACCGATTCCTGACGGCTAGCTACCGTTGTCTAGGTAGTTAAAAGACCACAGGACTTGAAATTTGGCTATAATAGTAATAATGTAATAAACTAAAGCCGAAATAAAACCACTGGACCATGGTCGGCTCGTATACCGATGTGGCAGTCGTTTAAAGGGTGAAGGTAATAATAATAATAATAATTGTGGGTTGATAAAAGATCACTGGACCATGGTCGGCTCGCATACAGATGTGGCAGTTTTCAAAAAGAAGGCCCATAGTAAGAATAATAAATCCAAGACTGATAAAGGTTTACTGGACCATGGTCGGCTCGCATACCGATGTAGCAGTTTTCATAAAGGTCGAGGATCACCTAGTCGAAATAAGACTCTTGGACCATGGTTGGCTCGCATACCGATGTTACAGTTGTTTAAAGGACCGGGGATAATAATGTTGCAATAATAATAATAATAATAAATCCAAATTTCGACTCTGGGGTTATCTAAATAAAGCATCCGTCTCTAGACTCGTAGTTGAGTTGTTTCAGATGAAATAAAAAGGATAACCCCTAAATCATGTGAAATTAGAACCTTAATGTGGACCTTATTCTAACCGTATCGTCTCTTTAGGAAAGGATTTCAAACTAATTGTGGTCTAAACCGGGTTTACTTTATATTAATAAGGACATAATTTATTTGTCAGCAATAATAATAATAATTATATACTTAGAGGATTTAGGAATAAGGGAGCGAAAAGTAGCTGCGTTTACATAATTAGCATTTATGAGTAGTGTTAGCATCTAATCTTATATATGGCTGTGATTTCGTTTTAAGCTTAGTTTGGGGATTGTGAAAAATCAAGGATGACGAACTCCCGTTCTTAAAGCCTTGTTAAATAAATGGTATAAAATTTTAACTTAGCTTTTATCTATTATTGAATAAGTGGTTAAAACGGGGGTGCTTGCGAATTAAATGATTTTTGAACCTTTTTAATGGACTTTTTCTGTTCTTGTTTGATTGTGAGAGGTCATAAGTAAAAGGGGGATAAAATTATTTATTTCTGGGTATGTTTTATAAACATTGCGTGTGAGACCAGCAATGGTTTAGTGTGGGGGAGTTTGATGTGTGCTAAAACACACATCCTTTATACCCCAAAAAACACTATTTATCGAACTAAAAATACTAAAATATGGATAATTATCTTGCAAATATGTTTGTTTGGTATTTTTATGTCTTGCAGGTAAAACGGATTGAAAATAATGAAAAACCGAGTATTTATGGGTTCGTTTCGATCAAGAGTGCTTAATAATCAAGATCAAGACAAAGTAGTGAAAAGACCCTGAGCATGCCATTGAAAAGAGCGCGTAAAAACGGGTGCCTTCGGATTTTATTGGGCCAGCACGTAACCCATTTTATGGGTCGGGCCAGCCCAAGCTAGCTTAAGCCCAACAATGAAAACCCAACAAGAAAATAAAACTAAAATATATATGTGTTGGGTGATGTCATCATCACGTGCGCAATAAATAAATCAAACCAGTGCACGTGAGCATCCACTTAGTTGAAAAGGGCGAATAAGGGATTAACGCGTGGCATGGACATTGTATTATCTCATTTTCATTTCAAATGTGTAAAGAAAGAATCAAACAGACACAAATGAAGCGTATAAATGAAGCTATTAAAGAGGACACGTGGAAGCATAGCACCGGCTAGATCTACTGAATTTTGCTGCCAATCCGTGGTAGCACACACGAGGCTCAATGATTGGTGGAATAATTCCCTAATGACTTGAGGGAATTTACAATTTCACCCCTTTGGCCCCTATAAATACACACTCGCCTCCCCTCATTTGGACCACTTAGGAATTTAGTTTTAAGAAGTTTTCTTTAGTTTAGTTTTTAGCTTGTTTGAATATTTCAGCTTATTTAGTTTTTCTGGCTTATTGTAAAAGCTGTTATCAGCTTATTGAATGATGTAAGTGCTTATCATTATAAAATAAAAGTTTGTTTAGCTTATTTTTGTCTTAATCGTTTTTGTTAAGCTTAAACATCTTATAAGCTAGTTTTGTTTGAGCTTATTTTCTTAGCTTATTCTTTCGAAATTTCTTAAAAACCTTTCAGATCTGATCCTATAAGTTTTAACGAGCTTATCTGATTTCATCTCATGGTTTTTAAGCAGTTTCGCATATAATAAGCTAGAATAAGCTAGTTCTAGCTTATTTTTGTGCTTAAGCGTATTTAGTTCTCTTAGAAGCTCTTATTAACTGATAAAATAAGCTTCTAAATAGCTTATTCGAGTTCATATGGGCTTATATGGTTTGAATCAAAATTTTCGTTGCTTATTAGCTTACTCGTGTTGTAGGTTTAATGGGTTTAAGTGTTTTAGCTAATCTAGAGCTCTAAAATTTGGTTTAGTTGCTTATTATTGCTTATTTCATTTTTGTGTTAGCTTATTGATTATCTTAGATCTCATTTGGATTTTATGAGCTTATTGGATGGATGTTTTATGTGCTTATTAGAATAATAATCTAGTTGGCTTATTTGAATTAGGTTCGAGTGCTTATTTGATTTTATGGATCTTTGCTTATTTCGAATTGCTTAATCGATTTGAGGTTTTGATTAAAGCTTATTAGTTTCGTTCGAATATATTTAGGATGCTTAATAAAGTTTTTGAAATCCTTGTTTTTCTTTTCTTAGTGCTTATTCATGAAAGAATTCCGTATAGCTTATGATTGTTGTAGCTTATCTTGTTAGCTATTGAATACTCTAGCTTATTAGTGTTAGCTTAATTTCTTTTCTTTTTGAATAATCTTAGTTTGCGTTTGGTTTGTAAAATAATTTCTGAACCTTCGTTTGCCTTGTAGAATTGTTTTGGACCTCATTTAGATCTTTGGACTAGGTTAGATTTAGGGCTGCGTTTGGGCTTGCGATAGTATTAGGCTGCTTTTGGTTAAATGAATGCTTTTTTGGCCTGCGTTAGTTTCTTTGGGCTTAGTGGATTAATTTAGCAGTAATTGTAAAATTTGGTATTTGGTATAAACTGTTTTATGTAAACAGTTTTATCTCATGTTGTGTAATTTTCGGTACCGATCAACTCATGAGGCACAAAGCTTAAGGGTTTAATAAGCTAGATAGAATTTGAATATTTTCTTTAGCTTATTAAATCAGGTGTTATCGTTAAATTGTAGCTCTTCAATTCGGTTCAATTTTCTATCCTTTTTCAATTAATTAGTGTAGCTTTGAATAAAAATGTTTTGCTTTGCTTATTTGATCGTTATGCTTAGCAAGTAGTTAATTAGTGCTTGTTAAGTGATATTGTGAATTGGGAATTAAGTGTGGATTTGAAAAGGGTTTAATTGATTAATAATCTTTGATTATTTAGATTTGTGGTTTAAATATTTTTAAAGAGCAAAATCCGGAAAAATAGTTAAACTACACATCTAGTAATTGGTATCTTTGTAAGAGGTTTTTGTCAAAATAAACCAACGTTGTGAGATAATTATTTTTTCTAAGGAAATTAAATAGTTAATAAACCTTAATTCACACTTAATGAACTTTTCACGTCACTTAGCAAGCATTTTCGTCTTATACGTCTTTTAGATTATTTTGGCATAATTCACGTAGTTTAATTGTTTATTATAATTCTATTATTAATATTAGTTTAATTTTCTTAGTATTAAAAATAGTTTTTAAACCAAAATCATTAAAAGATACTCAATCATTATTTTTCAAAACATTAACATGTATTTCAATTCATCTCACGCCGTGGAAACGACACTCGGAAGATAGAGTATTACTTTTCCTAAAGTAATTTTCTTATCTAAGGGGATATACTATATATTATTACGACACGCGTTTATACGCTTATCACTCATACAACGTTTTCCAAGGTTTCAAACCTTATTTTCAACACTTTTCATAAATTCAACACTTTTCGACAAAACTCCAAAATCTCAATCTTTAACGTTTACTAAAACGTTTTTTTTCAAAATATCGTTCAATATCACTTCATAAATAAATTTTCACTTTCAAAAGTCCGTCAAAACTCCCATAACGACTAAATATCGCTTATTGGGCTTTAAGGCCCAACAAGGGTCCATTAAGATATTTACAAGTCCAAAATATGATTCAAGTCTAAAACCAAGACCCATTTACATATATAAGCATATACTCATAAGTAGAAAATAATCTGGACCACAATAAGCCCTCCTATTAATCCACGTCTTAAATAGACTTATTGGGCCGTGAGTCCATAAGCTCCAAAATATGTATATTAAGCTTGAAAATAAGCTAATAAGCTACATATCGCATTTGGTTACTACCATAAGCTATAAAAATAGTCCACAAACATACGCCATACCACGAAAATAATCAAAATCACTTCCCTTATGATTTTGAAACATGATGTGAGCATATAAGCTTAAAATAAGCCATAAAGCGCTTAAGAATAAGACCAAATAATCTATACAAGCTAATATCTAAAATAAGCTATCTAACAATATATGTTTCTCATCCATCACGGCCACAATATCACAACTAACAAAAACCCCTTGTTTCTTTTCTTATTCGACGCAAGCCAAACACCCCTTTTTATTCGTTTCGTTTCCAAAAATTAATTTTTACGACGATCAACTTGTACAACTAACATCTATGCATCAATATAAACCCAAAAGGACAAATGAAATTTAAATTTGGAAACTTACAAGAAAATTTTAAAAAATGTAGATTTTGACACGAACTGGACAACTCAAACGTTGTTTAAATGAACACCCAAATACTCGTATCAACCCGGAATATCACGTTCTTGATCAAAGTTGGAAAATCTATAGTGGTTTGTGGTGGTTGGTGGCGGACGAACACACATACAAGTGTGTGTTTTTTTTTGAAAACTAAATGGAATGAATGGAATTGTTGGTTGCATAATAGAATATATGTGTACAATGCTAGACAAAGGAGCTAAATTCATGCCTCCTTGTCCCCTTAGGCTTACACGCCAAGATTAGAATCCTAGGAGGGTTCGGGTTCTTCTTTTCGTGTCGGGATCACTTTAAAGCTCGTAAAACTCAACCGTAAAATTTTCCCCAAAGTTAATTAGCATTTTTATTCACCTTAAAAATATTTTTCCATTTTGAACATAGTGTTCTACATGACATATTTACACTTTAAACCCTTCAAAAAAACTATTTGGACTTATACTAAAGTTGTCAGGGTGAACTCGTTTTTCGGCATTTTCTTAAAATTCACTAGTCAACCACCTTTAATACAAATAACACAATAATAACCTCTAAAAAAGACTATTATTCGCAATAGACCATAAATTACCATAATCCTTAACAAAATCACCACCGTCAACACGGTATAATATCTGAATAAATTGACAAACATCAAATAGTCAAAGGACTAAAAATGAAATATTCAGAACACAGAAGGGGCAAAGGTTACATTTTACCCCCCCCACCCTTTAAAAGAATTTTTGACCTGAAATTTTAAGCCTACTAATATCACTTAACAAATGCGGGTTCTTTCCAATTTCGTACTGAATCTTTCACTTTCCCACGTGAATTCAGGGACCACGTTTGAATTCATCCGAACCTTGACGTTGGAAATCCTACTACGCCTTCGCATTCTTAAACTCTCTTTTTTAAAATTTCCACAGGTCTCTTCACATAATTTATACTTGGCATCAACTTGGTTCTCATCCAGGGGTATTGCATGGTTTGGATCAACCAAAACACTTTTAGGTTCAACACGTTGACGTTTCTATATTGTCATGAAAACACCATTCTAATTCCTCAGGCAAATCCAACTTGTAGGCTACGGGGCCTACTTTTTCAATAATCTCAAAAGGTCAAACAAATCTAGGTGCTAGTTTCCCTTTCTTTCCAAAGCGTACCACACCTTTCCAAGGCGACACTTTGAGCAAAACATAGTCACCTACACTAAACTCTAGAGTTTTTTCCGCCTCTGTATCAGTATACTTTTTCTGACATCACTCGCGCAGTGAAGCTAGTGATTTGTTCCAAAACCACAACACTTCAAAACAAAGTATGTGTAATTAAGGGAGCAAATACAATAATTGTATAGCTAGTATACGTATTCCAAAAGATTTTTTAAAAAGAATTGCACTGAACCAAAATTCAATTTATTTAATTTTTAAACATCTGGTGCGTCGGTCTTTCCTCGGACGACAGGTGGATTTGAGAATCAGTTAGTTCGTAGATGCAGGTGATGATTTGAATGGTTTTAAAGAATTTGATTTTGATTTCTAATTCTACTAATGAAAATGTATAAAACTTGTAAAAACAAGTAAACAATAGAAGCATTTAAAGCACTAAAGAATTAAAGCACGAAAACGTTAACGGGAAATTAAAATCGCGACATTAAGCAAAAGTATATCAATTTAACCCCTTTTCTACGAACGCAAAATTAATTTTAAATAAATTCTTAAAATGGAGACTTTTTAAAACTATTTTAGAAAAGATATTATAATTTTTTTTTTTTTTTTATTATGAATTAAAAACAGATTTAATGAAATAAAATGTGTAAAAATACTAAACTAATTTATAAAAATTCTAAAAAATACAAGAAAGTACTTTGAAGAATAAGGAATAAAAGAAAAATATAAAACAAGATAAGTGTTGAATGGATAAGCAGGAAAATAAGCGAATAAGCTAATAAGCATAAAACTGGAAAGTGACTATATAAATTAAATAGTACAAAGGTTTTAATTATTTAAAACTGAAAAAGAATTCTTCCCAAATGGGCGTGATGGTTAGTGACGTGTGTAGTTGTGAGAATTGTCTGTTGTGCAATTGGGGGACGAGTTCATTGGGTTCGACCACCATAGGCTTTCCTTTTTTTGAAAATTATTTTATTTTTTAAAACTTTTTTGCACAAGCTTATAGAACTAATGAAAAAAAAAGCAAATTTTATAACTATGACTTTTTCTGAAACTTAATTATAAGCACGTAATAAGCACAAAAACGGGAAGAAAGTTTCACTAGCTTAATCAAATTCAGTAGAAAAATGTTTTATCATCTAAACTCAATAAGCTACACAAAGGAAACCTTATTAAGCTTATAAACAGGCCATCCCTAAACCCTAGACCTAATAAGCTCAATGTGACATAAGATTTGACTCCCGCCCCCCCTCCTAAAAGAAATAAGCTTAAAATCTTTAAAAGCTAAAAGCTTATTGAACTTGACATGGCAGTTTTCAAATGAAAATGCTCAACTTTGAGCTTTATTTTTTAAGACCTCTTTAAGCTAAATTATAATAGGTAAAACAAACTGAAAACAGATGGACCTTTGAAACTTCAATATCAACACCAAATAATAAAAACAACATTTAGGGGAAAAACAAAAAATTTTGTTAAGAAATAAGCTTGATAAGTGACAGGACGGAATTCAGCTCATGCTGTGAGTTTTTTTTTTTTTTTTTTTTTGGTAACTTGAAAAAATTTGCAAAAGTTTAGCCTAATTTTAAGCTAGCTAATAAAAGTTTTAAGAGCGGATTGAAAAAATAAGCTAAAAACATATTAAAATCAATGTCTCCAAAGAGCATATTTTCTAAGTATAATGGACCTCAAAAACTTTACTATTAGCTTATGAAAACTTGCTTGGAGAATATAAAAAAGCACTTTTTTTAAAAAAAAATTTGGAAAAGAAACTAGGAGACTATGAACTGATTTTTTATAGATCAAAGCATTCTTTTATGAACTACTTCCTACTGCATTAAGGACTCCAAACTAGGATGAAAACAACATCAACAAGCAACAATTGAAGATCTGCCTCAGTTAAGCTGATTTATCAAATCTAATTAACACAGATTCATACTATCAATGCATAAGACCTCAGATTTAGGTGGTGTTTGTTTTTCATAAAGAGCCTCTTAATAGCCTCTTAATCTGACTCATTCAGACGCGCTCAGACATTTGGCTCATTAAGAGCGTTTGTTTTTTTTCTTTCATTCAGACGCGGTTCATGTGGCATGAAACATCTCTTAACCAACTAGAGGGTGGATGGTGGGGTCTTGATGCCGCTCATTAATGCCTACTTCAATCTTTTACTCTATTTTTTTTCTTTAGTTTTTTTCTCGTGTTTTTTTCACTCATTTGTTTTGTGAGATATTTTTTTTACTCTTTTTTTAATATTGATACTACGTTAGTTAGAAGAAAATTTATTCTTTTCTTTGTTAGATAAATATGTTCAAAATACTAATGATGGAGGAGTCATCCTGCGCTAACATTTAAAGTTTTTCAACAATAGTAATATATAATTAGTTTTGTGAAATTAAATGTTGGCTTCGTATAAATTTGCAAGTGAGCTTTAAATTTTTCATTAAAAGTATTTTAATTGCCAACGTAAAAAAAAAAGTAATTTTTTAATTGTTAATTGACAATGTTATGCTATGCATATCTATGTAAATTTTATTTTTGCAATCTTTATGATTGTACAAGTTATTTAATATAATGAGTGATTAGGTAGTAACAATTTGTAAAATGATGAAGATGTTTAATCACATGAGAGTACAATAGATGACTACTTTATGAGAATAAATTGCGACACAAAATTTTGAATGTTTTCTAAGAGAGTAATATTCTCACGTTGCATAACTATGTTAATTTTATGAATAAAATGCTCTATTTTAAATTTTGAAACTTGTTATGTTTCGTGTAAAGAATAAATGATTTGCGCTTTTATCATTCAGACATTTTTTTTAAAAGGTAAATAAAAAACAAACAATATTAATTTCATCAGATTCTGGACTTTTGCGCATCAGATCAGATTCAGATGTCGACGAATCAGTATTCAGATTCAGATTCCTCTTAATAAACAAACAGCACCTTAGTTTTAAGAAAAACTAAATTATACTAACTATAAAACTAAGTTTGAACTAGTTCAACTTGAATCAATTGACAAAACAAATCCAACAGTACTAACTCTTGTTAGTACTGTTTGATCCAAACACTCCTTTAGAAAAAATTGATTTTCCATATTAAGCTAGAAAAAGTGGAGTGGTTTATTGATTAAGCTTAAAACTTATGAAGAACAAATGCTTAACAAAGCAATATTTAAGATCTAATAAGCAAATTTCCTAACGGATAATAAGCACAATAAGTCTTATTTTTAAATGTTTTAAATATTTATTAAGCTATAAATTATTAAAAAGAACGAGGTACCATTTGTCCAGCTGCCTAAACCAGGGACCCTTAAAAGGCTCAAAAGTAGCTTTCTATATGCTCTAGCTTATTTAAGGATAGCTCGGTGGGAGTCCATAAGCCCATCCTTTTTGGCTTATCTTTCGTTAATCAAGCTAGAGGTAATTTGAGGGACGAGGATTTAAGTGTGATTTAAACGAACTCAGTTAATCTTTTCGAGGGCTACTGAAACTGAGTGGATACAACAAGCTAATGCAAAGTTATGTATATATTAAAGAGCTTATAAGAGCTTATCACGAGATTATGATCAAATTTAACAAAATTGCATTAAAGTAAAACTTGGATTAAAACACAAAACTAAATGAAACAGAGCTTTTATTTAAAATTAAAGTGTATACCAATGCCTTAAAAATGTAATTACATGAAAATTAAAAATAATAAGCTGAAAATAAGCTACTAAAGGCTACACTATGCTATTTCTTCTCTAGGATGATATTGTAGCTTAACTGGACAGCTTATTAAGATGCTTAATAGGAATTTAAAAGTAAACAGGAATTTAAAGAATACTTATTAAAAAGCTAAAATTTTATTAATACGAAAAGGAATACGATGCATTTGGAAAAGAAATACAATAAGCGAAAAGGAAAGCAATACAATAAGCTAAACAATAAGCTACCCTAATATACTCCTACTCCTAGATATTCTAGCTGTGTGATCTCCTTTTTTTATTTATAGGGAAGAGAGGAGTCTTCTAAACCTTGAGACGCTCCCTCATCTTCAATCACGACCATCCAATCATAACCAACTCTTGATAAATCAATTTGAGCCCTTGATTTGCCCTCCACGTCAAATCTACCAATAGTACGACTCTGGATCGCCAACATGGCATAAGTGGCAGACATGTTAGTCCTTCTAGAAGGGTTTGAGAGGCGAGTGTGGGTGGATTTGATTAACCCTGAGTTAATCATTTCAGGTGAATAAGAGGGAAAGGGGGAGGTTAAATAGTGAATTTGACTAGGTATTTATATCTGCGTTTGACTTGGGCTTCAGATATAAAATTAGGCCATGAAATGGGTTTAGGATTAATGGTATATGGATTTGGACTTATGTTTTAATATTGGACTTTAAGGCTTATAAATTATCAATCTTGGGCTGACCCGGCCTAATAAAATGGGCCCGGTTGGTCCATGGAAGATGGGTTCGCCGTCGGCTTTGGTTATTCGTCCTCTTTTCATTCTCGTGCTCGGCTTTGTCCGTTTTTGCTTTGATTTTATCTTTTTTGATAAATATCCATTCCTGCAAGACACAAATCACAAAACAAACGTATACAATGCATTTTTATCATGTTTTTGGTCATTTTTGGTCTTTTTAGCTTGTTTAATAAGGTAAAAGGTATGTGTAAAATAGCACATACCAAAATCCTCCATACTAGGTTATTGACGTGTCCTCACGCAATATTATAAATAACAATTTTAGAAAACTAAGAGTCTTAATCCCCCTTACTAATTACCTCGAGAAATAGCTAAGTACTCATCTTAAGGGGTTAAAGAAACATAAGTTCTGAAAAGCCCCGTTTTTCCATTTTCAACATTTTTCCATTTTTTATGTTTTTTCATAACTTTCCATACTTCAACACTTCATAACATTGTGCTTTCATTATTCTTTGATAATACTTAGGATCATGGAACAAGCAAAATAAATTCATCGTCCCCAACTTTCACTTCTCCATACTAAGCTTAAAAACAAGATCATTGTCAAATACAAGTCATGATACTAACACTACTCATAAATACTAATTGTGTATTACTTTTCCTCCCTTATTCCTAATTTTGTATCTCAAGATTTTATTTTTGTCATATACCCGAAGGCTCTTTAAGACTTATTTCGATATTTATTAAATCCGAAAATAAAGCGGGACGGTTAAAGATAAAAATTAGCTTCTATCCCTATCCTTGAAAACCGATGAGGTCCACATCGAGGTGCCCGAAATTTGGTTTTTATTAGGCTACTTGACTTAACTTATGTCATATACCCTAAGGCTCTTTAAGACATAAATCAAGTGAGATTTAATTTGCACCATATACCCTAAGGCTCTTTAAGGTACAAACAAATCATTTATTAAACATGATTCAATCATTCACACCATATACCCTAAGGCTCTTTAAGGTATGAACAATTTAATCACTTACGCCATATACCCTTAGGCTCTTTAAGGCATAAGTAATCTCATGATTAACTCTACTTACACCATATACCCTTAGGCTCTTTAAGGTGTAAGTAAAGCAATTATTCATATGATATATATAGTATGCCAAATTCCGAATCCCGATGTGTACCTATTTTATTGGCATCGTCTTCCAAGTTAGTGGAAAGTTACTAAAAATTAAATTGAACCAGACAACCTTATTTATTAAACATTATTAATATACAAGTGAAACAAACTAATGGGAGAAAAAGCCACAATTAATACTTATAAGCTCTAAAAAAAACCAACTATTCCATGCTTTATATCATGACTTATACTCGACTCTATCATTTCTCGTTCTTCGCAATTTAAAATCTCTAAGAAAGAGACTTGCGAATGCTTAGCCTAGCGAATTAAGATCGGCACTTTAACAAGTCACCTAGACTGGCAACAATCTTAATTCTAATAAATCGAGTTTGGCATAATGGATAAGCCTACATAAGACTAGCAACAAACTCGATTTAAATATGTTAAGGAAAAAGTTAAGGTATAAAACCGGTCAGATCAAAATTTATTTCTTGTTCTCACCTTTATTTGTGTCACAACACTTATTTCATCACTTTATTCTAATATTTATCACTTTTTTATGCACAATCATGCACAAAAAAAATTAATTTTACATTTTCACATAAATCACATATTTTTGGTGAAAAACGGGTTACATGAGAACAACGGATGCAGGTATAATCAAATCGATAGATTCCCCCCATACTAGAATGAAACATTGTCCTCAATGTGGGATTGCCACCCCATACTAATTTTAATGCATAATCCTAAATATAAAGGGGTAACTACAAAAATCTAAAGCAGTTTATTAATTATGCTAATAGATAAACGTTAGTTGATAAGATTTGGATATTGGATTCCCAAAATGAAGAAGGCTAGGAAGCTCGAGTGGACCGGGATAAAACACCGAACACGAGAGTCTTCAAAAATTTTGGGTCAATCCTACAAACCATCACAAGCACAAACAACAAGAATCGGAAGAGTACAAGCCTCCTCACATCACATTAGAAATAAGAAAGAAGAAAGATGGAAAATGGATAAGCATGGGGTGCCTCCCACGAAGCGCTTTGTTTTTTGTAACTAAGTCACATAGCTTGACTCGATCCCCGCATTTAGTTGTCCATGGGGATGGTTTGGAGATCCGAGACTACATTTAGTAGTATGTCCCCTCCAATGTAATGCTTCACACGATGACCATTTACCTTAAAGTTTGGACCATTGGGTTGAGATAACTCGATGGTTCCATATGGAAAAACTTTGGTGATGGTGAAAGGTCCCGACCAACGGGTTTTAAGCTTTCCCGAGAATATCTTTAGACGAGAATTGAAGAGTAAAACTCGATCACCAACATTGAAAATGCGGTTTTTGATCTTTCTTAAGTGTTTACTTCATAACATTGCGTGAGGACACGACAATATCTTAGTATGGGGGATTTTGGTATGTGTGTAATTACACATACCTTTTACCTTAAAAATCGACCCTAAACGACCAAAAACGCACATAAAATGCCATATATATGCTTGTTTTTGTGTTTGTACTGTGCAGGTACCGGATATTCACTAAAAGACAAAAATCAAAGCCAAACCGGACAAAACCGAACACGGATTTGGAAAGAGCGCGAAAAACTGAGGCCAAGGGTACAAAAGGATTGAAAACGGAGCTCAAACGGAAATTACCGGATCGACTCGACAAAGTTTGCGCATTTAATGAAGACAAAACGAAGTCAAAGTCAACCCCGGGATACGTCGTTGGAAAAGGCATCGAAAACCGAACCCGAAAAACCAAAGTGTTAAAAGTGGGCCCACCCGTACCCACCTAGTGGGCCCGGATCAGCCCACTTTATTTTAAATAACCCATAAGCCCATTACTAGCCCATTTCCTTTTAAACCAAACGGGCCCATTTCTTTTCAACTGGCCCAAACCCTATTAACCCCTTAACAGTCGTTAACCCTTAACCCGTTATCCCTTTTTCACTGTTAATCCTTCAAGAACTAACATTGTTAGTCCTTGAGGACTAACGGTGCAATCCCTCACCTAACTCCAGGGACCAAAGGTGTAAATTCAAGGACGAATATTGCAATACACTTATACAAGTTTGAGGGCCACATTTGCCAATTCCACAAACTCTTTCCCTGTCACCCCAAACCCTTTTATAACTTGTTTTCCAGCCATAACCAAATCCCAAAACCCTGTCACGGGTCTTCTTCCTTTCTTTTACCCTGCAACACCTATTACACAAAGAATCATCACCTTAACCCCACTCCACTAAAACCCCCATCACATGTTTTCTTGCCATGTTGGTAATCCGGGTCAAAATGGGTGCCAAAACCAAATCAAGGGTTGTGATTATTTGGGGACATGGAAACCAAGAAAGATTGAAGGCCAGGATCGAGCTTAGATTTCTCCTCACACAACAAACACAACAAGCTCAACCCTCACAACTATAAAAGAAAGAAAACCAAGAGCATATGAAGGAGAGTAGTATAATTTAGTATAATTTAGAAATTTAAAGTTTTAAAGTTTATGTAATTTTCAGTTAAGTTATCCTGTTTTAAGCTCA
>BQNB010165742.1:0-12095 GCA_026074375.1 Tanacetum coccineum | reverse complement strand
TTTCTATGATTATGACTGTTGTACCTTGAAGTAATACCCCAGATTAGCTTCCGCTGCTATATGTTAAAATGGGGGTGTTACACAGTGATATTAGTATTTAGAGCTGTTTGATTCTTTGGCAACTAAGCAGTCCTCGATATGCTTCGCATTCTCTTGAGTCGCCATTTCTTAGATGATCAATTTGCGATAAGAAACGTCTTGCAACACGCACGGATCCGCAATTTATTCTAAAACTGCATTTCCAATTTGTTTATAACAACACAAGAACAAAACAAACGAAATAAATGGAAATTGCAAACAATGTGCCTCTATAATTAAAGGTTTTGACAATTTTGGTTCCAAGGTTATGTTCTGACAGATCAGAGTTCAAAGAAAGAAGGTTCCCATAAATATGTGCAAATACTTACGTAGTACTATGCAAATGAAGGTACAAAATATCCTACTGCAGAGTACTAATCAAGAAAGCACAAGATTGTAGTTATCATTTTCTATGGTTGCTCAGGTGGTAAGTTGAAACGGTTCAATGATTTTTATAGAAGTGTTGCAAGCAAGAATAAAACGGGTAGAGTTTAAATATATTTTTATTTTCCTCCTAAGTGCTTGTTGAACTCCGGATGTCATGCTAGTATATAAAAAGAAATATTAGATATTGGTGAGTGCCCAAAAGATATGTCGCAGTTGAATGAAACTTAAGATGATTGTTTGCTTATGTTGAAAATGCTATGTAAGAAGAATTCATAGTCACATATGAAAAACATAGTCGTTCTCACCTGTCGGCTTCATCCAAAATGATTACTCTGTGCGTTCCAGGAGGTGAATTAACTTTCTTCTACGCAAACATCTTAATTTTTTTCTCTCGTGACATCAATACTTCTAAAAACATAATAGAGAAAGATGAGATTCCAACAGATTAGCAAGTGACTTCAAGCAAAACATATATATAACATAGCTCACCTCAAAAGATGCAACGCATAACCAAACTAAAGTTTTCTAGAAGATGATCAAAAAGTAAATAAATTCAGATATATTACGTTCAAATATTGTTAATACAAAGATAAGATCACACGGCATATGGTGAGTCCATTGGTGATGCCTCGTCATCTTCTTTTGGGGAGTCATCCGCGTTTGGTCAGAAGCATGTATTTGAATCAAATCCAACATCCGGTCCTCTTGGAAGCTCATTCGCATAATCACAACTTGCATGAAGACAACCTGACAGTAAACCGCATAACATTGAATAATTAGAAACGATAACCTCACATAAGTGATGAAAGGCCACATAATGATCAACTCTAATTATTACCTCAAAAAAGGTATCACCATATCTGCTGAAGTTAAGGTCTGCTAATTCAATGCACATAGTAATTAATTCCTATAGTTCGATAAAGGTTTGATTAAGCGAATGTTGGAATGGTATATAAATGACAGCTACAAAAAGAGGTTGTCGATATAATTAAAGAATATATAATTTTGTTGATGGAGTTATATTAGCACCAGATCACCAGCATTATCCAAGTAAATCTGGACCACTGCATCCGCAAATGCTAAAGGTCCAGAGGGGCTTCAATATTCTGTTTGCGGGTCTTCCAGAAGTAGCCATGTATTTCTATTCCACTTTTGATATTAATTTAATGTGATCTATTTAAAAAATGGTGATACAAGTGATTCATTCGATGTGATGTAAGAAAATGATCCGCGTTTGTCATAATACATACTCATAAAATCTCTATTGTTTGTGGTGAAAATAATACCCGTAAAATACGCACAAGACGAAGTACATAATAAGAGTGTATATTGGAAATTACATTTCTAAATTATTCTTATGGAGTTGCAGAAATAGAAGTGTTAATTAAAGTATTCTACAGACACTATAATCTTGTTCTTCACCAAAGTTCAATCGATATACTTCTTATAAATGTACAATGTCTATCATGGAATGTCTAAACAAAAATAAGGTTTCTTTTTTATATAGTGATTGTTGTATACTCATTGTAGCATTTTTCTTTTCTATCATAAGCTCTGCTTTAATTACCTATAGTAAATTTTTTATGTAATATAGTTTATGGATAGTGACAATTGAACGGTGTTGAGCTCATTAAACTTAATCGACTTTAATATGGTTTAGAGATAGTGAGTTGAAAAAAACAAAATATACAAACTTAAATAGCAGAACCTACCCTTAAAAGTTTGCCTGATAATTTGCATAGCTGAACCAGAGAGTCATTCTCATCTTCCCTGTTAAAAACAATTAAAAATATAACGATTTGCAATTACGGTAGAAGTAATGTAAAGAGAATGATGACAATTAATGAATGATATAAAAGTTTAGATACACTCAAATTTCAAACACCAGATCTTAAACTTAACCCTTTTCATGGCAGGTTATACAATATGGAACAAGTTTTCAAGAAAAGAGGACCTACCAATCTTGTATCTTGTATGCTCTTAAAAGGTGCTTTTTCTTGACATGTTGTAACACTTCACCAATATGCTCTGTGGCATCATGCAAATTGGTGACTCACACCTGTAATATAATAAATAGGCAATCATGGAATATAATAATAAGTGTGTATAATACCTCATTATAAATTGACTACATATTCAATAAAACAATGCTAGTTAGAACTTGGACAGCAAAAATAAAAGTTTTATTCAGAATATTTATGCATGAATATAAGCATATATGTTAGCATAAACTCTTGAAAAGTAATCTGAAATTCATCGTTACGTCTGCTTCTATAAGGTAGGGGTTAAGTACCTCATGTGTCCCAACCTCCCAACGCTCAAAAAGTAATCTGAAATTCATCGTTACCATGAATGCTCCCACATAAACTCTTGAAACATATTTGTATACTTCTTTTGCCTACAAACAATAAAAGAAAATGAGTTATGATAATACATCTACTTACACTAATGGCTTGTAACAGAAACTAAAAGCTCTAGTTTAGTTAGAAAATTTAAAGTGAAGAATTCATCCATTAATGATTTAAAGTTACCATCAACAAACAACTATTATCTGATATGCTAACACTAATATATCTATCATAACATAAAGCATGTGTTTACATTCTTTATGTGGAGTTTGTGCTTACTGATTATAGTTTATAAAAAACACTAACAAACAGCGAATCAACGTTGAGATAACCAGGCACTTGCTCAAAACGTTACATACACAATGATATAATCCAGGAGATAATTTTCACATTTTTTTGTGAATTAGGTTAAACGTGGTAATTATCTCAAAAAAAATTTACTGCGTTTTCTTTTTATCCATATCTTTTCTAAATAATTTATAGTTATCAATATATTCTTCAAATTTAAGTGGTAATTTTTTTTAAGAGCATGACATATTTGATTTTCATTGTATATCACAACTTCTGACTTGCTCCATTGGTTGAGGTGTTTGTTTGTGAATTAGCAGACCCAGGTTCAAATCTTGCAATGGACTTATTTAAAAAAAACGAATTTTACAAAAAAAAATATAAAAAATAATAAATACACTTGTCTTAGACTTATCATTATAAATAATGCTTATTAGTTACGTAGTCAACTTATTATGTATTTATTTTATAAGTATTGTCTGTATGCATATAAAGAATGTTAATTATGGTTATCAATCTTGTATATTTAAGTAACTTTTAATAAGTTTTGTTAATGAATTATGAACATCGTAAAATGTTTATAGAGTGAATAAACAGCAAAAAAAGGATGATAATTCGATAAGAGGGAATAAAAGTTAATAAATTATCCGCCATAACAAAGTTTATGCTTCTACAGTTATTCGACACTCGTGTTAATGGAAGAACCACCTTTATTATTTAAAGCAAAAGAAGACATTAGAGGGGTTTCATTGAATCCTAAGGAGATTTATTATTATAATTTATTAGCAAAAGTAATTTATTTTCAATCGAATCAAGGTCAAGTTGTTCTAGTCTTATCCATTCATCACACTATTTAAGTTGAACTCGTCTATTACTACACTACTATAAAATAGACTTGGCAAAGAAAGATGAATACGACTTCGAAAAAACAGTTTCAAATGGTTTTAAAACCCAAGACAGTCATTACTTAAAATATCTAGTATAGCAAAGACAAATTATACGCATAATAATACATAAGACGGTCTTATTCTAATAATTGCTTTTTACTTGTTCCTCTTTCTCTTTTTCTTCCCATCATCTCCCTCTTTCAACACATATAAAAAACAATAAACTAACACAACAGGAACGCAACGACAAAATAAAGACACTTCTTATAAGTACAACAAAAAAACACCTTTTCAAGCTTTATGCCATTCGAAGAACAGATATGGCCTCATTGGAGACCATGGAGTTAGATGCCAAATAATTGCCTTAACACGTTCCCATAGTAGGCATGGAGTGTCACAGCTGCAACTCCAGTTGAAACCGGGTTCCATTTTTTCAACAACGTGCTAAAAACTGCCTTCTTTGGTAGGACTAATTCACCCGTTCCTTTTGCTAATCGGATTTGTCTTTCGCCTTCTTCTTGTAGTGCCATTGATTCATTTTAATGTCGTTTTCCAACATCTGTCCCACACATTGGACAACATTAGTATAGAGTAGATATGATCCTGTCCAACAGCTCTCTCTCAAGTCCAAATGTGTAAAATATGAAAGCTTAAAATAAAATGGTTGTACGGAGAAATGGGTCGAAAGTTGCCTAAAGTGTATCTATATGTGTAAAACCTCACCTCCTCGTTACTATATTTATTTTCTTACCATTTAATTCAAGTAAAATTCAGGTGAAACCAACCCATCCTGATCGACCTCGACCTGATTTGACCGTTATTACAAAAGTATGGATTACCCAGACCCGTTAGACTTGACGTGTGCATATTACAGAAGTAGATTCGATCAAGCTAACAATATGAAATAAAATTATGAATTACCTTTGTAAAAGGCATTGATTAAGGTGGACGGAACATAATAATCAACCTTGTTTCTTGTATCATATTTTTGTATATAACACTGTATAAGTGAGCACATCTTCTTCTAAGATCTTGGTGGCCGAGAAAACAAAAGGAAGAATGTTCTCCATCATAACTATGCTTTGAAGATTTTTTTACAGCTTCACACAACATTATGCGCAACTTTAAAGCAATTATGGGGTGTTTGGATGTGCATTTGTTAGCTGATTAACAAAGATTTTCTAAAAGAAATGCCAACCGCTTATCTAACAAAATCTGTCATTTTATTACACAAAGAACTGCCAAGCAAAGACACCAAGCCAAAGCAAAATCTATGCAGAAAATTACCAACACTAAAAGAGCAGAATATACGGTAGTTGTCATCTTACATTTGAGATAGTTCGTCAAAATCTATGTAGAAATTTACCACAAGTCATGAGTGATGCCATCTCTCCAAAATACCCACAGGAATCACTTAACTTAAAT
The DNA here is from genome assembly GCA_026074375.1 of Tanacetum coccineum. Lineage (NCBI taxonomy): Eukaryota > Viridiplantae > Streptophyta > Magnoliopsida > Asterales > Asteraceae > Tanacetum > Tanacetum coccineum. The sequence continues at coordinate 6,682 of BQNB010165742.1, read as the reverse complement.
TAGGATCTTGTCAATGAGATTGGCTTGATTTAGGTCATGTTTTTATCTTTAACAGACCAAATAATTCAGAACTTGACATAGAAAGTGTTTATGGGTAAACCCAACCCGTTCTAGATCTAAATATGACCTTAAACCAACCCATGCCATATTGATATCTCTAGTATCTAGATCATTTTGCATAGAGCTCAAGAAAATACCTGCATTTATTTCTAACACCAAACTGATAACTCAATGAAATAAAATCATCAAACAGCTTACCTACATACACAAAAAATGCAACAAAGAGCTTTTAGTACTGTTATGGAAACATGAACTTTCAAACCTTTTATAAAAAAATTTACTTCGCAAAATTAACAAATATAGTACCCATAGACAGGAGTGGCAGGACCTGTGTACAGCTACTGCCTAAGTTTTTGGAGGAACCTGCATTACTCCTAGAACCTTTAGCAACCCGACGTACTTTTATGGTCTGATTGCATCAGTCACTTTTACAATAACACGTGTTGTTGGAGTATCAAGTGTTCCTACATAGAGAATTAAACAAAAGGTATAAAGTTCGACAAAGATTGCACATGGCTATAATTAATAACCGAAATCACCTAGTATTAGAAGTAAAACAGATCTATTACATCTGTTAATTACACCTTATATGCATCATATAAAGTCATACCAGTGCTCCAAAACAATATAAGTAAAAGCTAGACAGTTGAATCCCTTATACCAAGTATTAAAAGCTAAGGCGCACTTAAGAAGGCACCTCCCTGCATAGGACTAAAGCCAAGATAAATATGTGAAGTGAAATAATCTGGCTATATTTTCAGATAATGTACATGACACAATGTAACATGCACACAAAGGAAGTTTTTGGATAAGACTATTAAAACAATGTATCAGCTTATTGTGTATTGATACAGCTGATTAACACTTTTGGGAGTTTGGATAGGGCCAAACAGCTCAGGCTTACCAGCTTATTAAGGAGGTTTCTATAAGCTACTTTTGAATTCATCTTATCTTTTAATAATTTAAATTCTTCTTTGTTGAGTAATAACTTAATCCTTGAATAAAATCTTTCTTGTAACAATTTAGACCAGCTTACCTGTATATATTGAGTAGCCAATCCAAGCACTATCGTATGCAGTGTGTTTTGACACCACATAAGCAAATAAGTTGTTCAAATAAAATTTCAAAAACACCTTCTGATTATTAATGCATAACATGAAGCTAAAAAACATGCATACATTTGATCCTGAAAATCAAACAGTTTATATACCAAATACAAAAATAAAAACGAACTAAAAAGAGTCTATTAGTGTTGCGATGAACATGTCGCCTAAACCTTTTACAAGATATTGTGTTTTTGGATGTCTATGGCCTGAATGAGAGGCAGCAACTTTGCAAAGACGAACTGGTCAAGTGACTTCTTTTAAACTTAAAAAATGATTGGTATACAAATAATTGCCAGTGAAAGGGCCAAAAAGAATACATGTTAACCTGAACAATACAAATGATGGATGAATGTAAACTTCTTGAGAGCCCCTGAGAGTTTTGTATGTCCCGTTATGAATGTATGGCTATACAAAAAACAAAATGACACAAAGTTGGCATCCATGTGAATGGTTCATTAGGTGTGTGAATTATGTGAGTTTCTAAGTAAAATCTTATAATATGCAATGAACTCACTTCTAAGCGACATGCATTTGCGAAAAATCCAGTTGTGATGAAATACCTCCATATAATTTTCACATAACTCTAAGGCTAATCCTAGTCATTGTGCTACTCTTCTTTGCTGTTTCTTAACTTCAATTACTTTTTTCTGCGAAAAGAGATCTATTTACAGAAGATTAGTAAGAATCCTGAAGAAACAGTCTCTTAAGCAATCACTGCATGAATGTTATAAATATGAAGGTAACTAAGAGAGCAAGAACAACAACAGTTCTCTCAAGCCATTGAAAGCTTATCATTGAATGGTAATTGATAAAGTTTTGGTGACACCATTTTGAAGATCTATTGGACTGAAGAAATCCCTTGTATACATTGAGGAAGGTCACATGATCGCCCTTTAAGAATCAAAGAAATTTAAAATATATTCAGTATTAGTGGGAGAGAAGAGACAATAAAGAGTACAGGCGTACGAAAACAATCTGCAAATCAAATTATCGTGCAGCCTACAATAGTAATCGTTGAATTAATAAAGATGGCAATGTAACAATGCTATATGGCACATACGGGTATTCATTTGTGGCACCAAATAGAATAAATATACCATATGATAAGGCTTCGGTACTACTCTACTTTTTAATAGAAAAATACCAGCATAGTAGTATTACCTTTTGCTATCAAGGCCTCTAATAGTTGTTTGCGCATGTTGATCATCCGATCAGCCATTTCTTTCAACTCAATACTCATTGTACAGATTACTATACTAAAAGACGTTTATTATTAAATATAAGGAAAGAATGAAATAAACTTATAGTTAAGAACGTAAGTTCATCCTCATCTCCATCTCCATAAGAATCGGTACAAACGATGCATGTTGTAGAAGCAAAATTGCCATCAACTACAAAACATGTTAAGACTTTTATATATGTATATCAGTACGTGCATAAGGATTTTACATATAAATTTGTCAACTTGACATGTATGTTATTAATATTCTTCTCAATTGGAAACAATACAATAACAATAGTTAATAATGTGGGTTTATGCATGATAAAGTATACCATGTTTGTATATATGTGACCCGCGTTTTAGACAGAAGGAAATCATTCTAAGCGCCTTGTGAGCATGTCCTTTACTTTAGCAGGCAACAGACATTAGACGTAATTGATTCGTTATCTCAGTGAAATTCGGCCTCACTGCAGGATCAGGGTCCCAACATAGCTCCATTAGTCTACTCTACTCAGGATCACAATGCTTGGAATTATGGGTCGAAGTGTTTTATTCACAATGCCTCCGGCAACACAAACAAATATATAAAAACTAAACATTTATGCTAATCATCTACATGTAGTGTCTCTAGAGTTTCATATATCGGATGATTCGGATTTTCATATCGACCATTGCATAGGTCAAGTCCCCCAACTGTTCTCTAGAGTTTCATAAAAATATCGGAATGATTCGGATTTTTATTATTGACATTGCTTAGGTCAAGTCCCTAACAAAACATACAGTTTTCTTTTACTCAATTCATCAGTAGTATCTACTGTCACACCCGTATGTGGCAAAAAAAACACGGGATGCGGGACGATACCATTCATCAAACTTGATACAAGATCATTACTCTTTATATTACATCCATAAAACTTGAGTTTACAGGACCTGATACAATGTTAAAACTTTGGACATTATACAAAAAAACCAATGCACCTTGAACCTAGTCCCTTGGGTAGTCCCCTTGGGTTTAAATTCGTTTCTCTTCAATACCATTCACAAACCTTTGATTTTGACCCCACACCTGAAAAAATGATACTTGAAAAATGTCAATTATAAATGTTGGTTGAGCTGTAGGTTTGACCTTAAAACCCAACAGTTGTGCCAATATTTACACTGTGGACGATAGTGCTATATATGACATTGGAATATATGCAAAACAATCAAGACATAGCATCCCGACTAGTCAATCACTATATGTAACTTGTGCCCTAAAGGGCTTACCTGTGACGAGCAGAATATTAGGGCAGACCTAACAAACTTGGGTAGGCGTACCCATCCGCTCTAATAATCAAATAAATATTGGGTAGGCGTACCCATCCGATCCAATAATCTCACAACACTAGTAGGCGTACACATTCGATCTAAGCAATCAGTATAAAAACTAAACATTTATGCTAATCATCTACATGTAGTGTCTCTAGAGTTTCATATATCGGATGATTCGGATTTTTATATCGACCATTGCATAGGTCAAGTCCCCCAACAAAACATACAAGTTTTCTTCTACCGATTCCATCAGCATCTACTGTCACACCCCGTAAGTGGCAAAAACACGGGATGCGACGATACCATTCATCACACATGATACAAGATCATACACTTTATAATTTACATCCATAAAACTTGAGTTTACAGAAACTTTACAAGTTAAAAACTTGACATAATTCAAAAACCACGACCATCTCGACCCAGTCCCCTTGGGTTACATCTTTTCTCTTCCAATACCATTCACATACCTTTGATTTGACACACCTGAAAATGATACTCGAAAACGTCAACAATAATGTTGGTGAGCTCGTAGGTTTGACCTTAAACCCAAAAGTTGTGCCAATATTTCAACAGTGGACAATAGTGCTATATGACAGTGAATATATGCAAACAATCCAAGACATAGCATCCCCGCTAGTCAATCACCATATGTCACTTACGCACCTAAAGGGCCTACCAGCTGGAGCACTAATATTAGGGCAGGACCTCACACAAACTTGGGTAGGCGTACCCATCCGCTCCAATAATCACACAAATACTGGGTAGGCGTACCCATCCGATCCAATAATCTCACAACACTGGGTAGGCGTACCCATCCGATCCAAACAATCATGCATAATATTCACATAGCAGTCATAAGCACATATCTTGTCCCAAAAACAAAACCACATTTCGCACAGATCAATTCAAAACATTTCAAAACACATTTGAGTATCATTTTCCCCCAACGGAAAAACAGTAAAAAGTGGGGCTACGAGAACTCACCTCAAGCAAGTCTTTAGCAACCAAATCTCAATCACACAAGCAAATGCAACGACGCCCGCACACGACCTAGTCCAGTTAATGTCCCAATTTAATCATCCAATTCCAAAACAATCTTCACGTTTGATGCATAGAGTTTAGACGCGTTGTACAATTACCCAAAACAATTTAGTGGTGTGATGGTTGACGACATATTTCCACAATCATATCAATCTCATTCCCCGATAATACATACTTATACTATTTAGAGAAAATAGATAAGTAATATAAATAAATATTTATAATTAATAATTATAAATATATCTCGACAAGTCCATTCGGTAACCTTAGTCACTTCAAAATAATCATAATACGGTTGAAAATGAAACGTTTACTCATAATAAACACATTAGAGAAGTTTCGAGAAAAATTATATTTTTCGTCTTTTAGTGAATTTATTAAATAAATAAAATAATTAAATAATATTTTATTATTTAAAAATCAAAAATCATGTTTTTAGGAAAATTTCTAAGTATAAACTTTTTACGAAATTTCGACATGACCCGTACGCTCTATCTAATAATTCAAATAAATTTAATAATATTTTATTATTATTTTTGGCTTATTATCGGGCTAACGGGGTAATTACAACATCTCGTTACTTGATTATGTCCATGTCCAATAGCTTTTACCTCGACACTTAATCTTCCTTAAGATTCACCCTTCATTTCTTCAATTAAAATCGACACCATGACTATAAATATTAAATGTTTAAGAAAAAGATTCCGAGAAAAATATATTTTTCTTTGCATTAAATTCTCAAGTAAAATGATTTTTTGTTAATAAAATCCTTGAAAACTTCCCTTTTTAAACAACGTCTCTAAGTATAAATTTCTTTCGAAAATTCGGCACGACCCGTACGCCTTTATTACTTTTACCAAGGTCTTAACCCTTAATCCAAAACACTTTTTCAGAAACTCGACATTTTCCAACAACATCGATATTTTCAACACATTTTATCAAAACGTAGCAAAATAACCTCCTTTACATCCGACAAGTCCAACAAAATCTCCCTTAGTCCAACACAATTCCTTTAGTCCATTTATAAAGTCCACAAATTTATTTACTTGTAACACAATTCCTTCAGGAATGTCGTTTTACATCAAATTGCTTTAGAGTTCGAATAGTGAAAACGTGATTTAGTGGTTTGTTTCTGATACGTCAGCTTATAAATAACATATATCTGTTTCGTTTTCGAGCCAAATAAGTTAAAAATAACTTTCCCTTGAGAGATGTAATTATAAATATGAATTATTATTTAAAATATGTTCCGAAAATTTTACCGGTTACGCGGTAATCGCTTTTATGTGACAATGAACGACCAAAAGTCAAAAAGGTCAAGTCAGATTCGAAAAGTCAAAGATTAAAATAGTCCTTTAAAATTTCGAAAATTCCCGGATGTTACAGTACCTACCCCTTAAAGAAATCTCGTCCCGAGATTAAGTTCGTGTTATCCGATTGTGTGACCAAGAAAAGACTTAAGGTTTGATAACTCGTTCTAAACAAGACGCTGATAACTTTATTCAGCAAAATTAGATGTTTCGACACTTCTCCACATACCACAAATTTTGGGCTAAGTTTGACCAGGATATTTAATCCATCAAAATAGGTATCTCAAAAGTATCATTACAGTTCTTATGACTGATATAACCGCGTTATAAGGAAGGTTTCATAATATTAAAAACATCGAAGGAGATAGTGTAGTCGCGTGAATATGTTGGTATAAGTTTCTGGGTGTCCGAGGACGGAGTCTCGTTTCTGATATCTGTAATCTTTGATGATTAATAACGGACGAGGCTAGTTGTAGCAAGTATCCAACTTACTTAGGCAGTACTAGGATGTATCGCGACCTAAGTCTTCGTACTAGTGGTCCGAAATGAATAGTCCGACTATCTCTTTTGTCGATAAGTGTTTATCTGTTTTAAGGGGAGTTGTGTTACCAATTAGATAAAGTTGTACA